>JAVTVY010039713.1:0-18666 GCA_036873755.1 Hanleya hanleyi | reverse complement strand
ACAGTTAGAAAAGAAAAAACCCCTAATTACCATACCATGCGTGATGTGACGTTTTCTGTTGAAAAATCTCAACAAAATTACTCATTACCCTTCAGTAAAAGATAACAATAAGGGATATCAGCTCCAAATAGTATTAGAATACATAACAGGTGGCTGAAAGCTGTAAGTAGATGTTTGAAGTTCTAACAGAATGAACAAAAGTACTGTTGTTGTTGTTGCTACCATGGCTGGATTTTTACTAATAAAAGAGTTACATGCGGCCACATTTCGTAGCATGCGGCGGATTTTGAGAACAAAGTTTCATATTTGAATGACCTATCGCTATCTTTCCTGAAGTATGTTTTAGAGGACTTGTTATGCGAGACACCGCTTGTAAACTGCCAGACCACAGTTCATTTTACAACTGAAAATTCAAGCCCATCATTGATGTATTGACAGCAACCACGAACGAACACGTGGAGACTACTTTCGGTTTTGACAGATCTCACAAGTTCCTACAATTCTGTGACAAGACAAAGTACAAGTTGCCCTTTTCCGATAAAAGAGGCATTTATTATCGTTCAAATTCATTCTGTGAAATTTTAGACGAAATAACAAGTTGATTTTCACAGTTTTAATGTCGGACTAAACAGCGTAGGGATACGACCATTATGGCAATCTCGTATCGGTGGCCGCAAGTCTTTTATCCCGGGTAATTTACTGTATATCTGACACGGTGTTCTCGGCGGATGTTTCGTGGTTCGGACAAAGCACTTTCTAGCCAAATGCACAAAAATCAGATATCAGGACTTGATACCATGTAGCTGGTTTTAATGTGGATGTTGACTGTCACTGTAATAATTAAGAAGCTTCGAAGGGTATATAGTTCATGCTGGACCTACCTTAGATCTAAGTTGTGTTCATACATCCTATATGAATGAGTCACTTGCAATACCATACTACTGAATATGCAAATGATTATATACTTTAGACCAAACCAATGGCCAGTCCTGCCCTACACTGAATGAACCAATGGCAGACATACAACTTTACTATGGAGCTCTTGATAGGCTACATGTCAGTAAGTGTATGTAAATCAGTATAAAAGTAGGGCTAATGTATGCATACTTGGAGATCCCTTTTTAGAAGCCAGGAAAATGGTAGAAAAATAAAACATACGCCCGTATATCTGGAATTACATTGGTTCAAATTTCAAGGTTGTTTAATAGCCTTGATTTCAATTGATCTAGCAATTCAGAGAAAGGTCTACAATTTTTTGCTTATGAGAATGTAACATATATCACATCTTATATTGAATGATAAACTAAAATGAGCTTAACTCCTGGTAACTAGTTGACCTTGAAGCAATAGCTGAGAGCTCACATATCCCTCACTGAAATCGACAATAGTCAAACACAAGAAAATAGTAGTTTTCCTGCAAATGGATTCCTTTCAGACGAGAGAATTTTTCCTGAAGGAAGAAGAAATTGATGAAGTAAACCTTTGTTCTTGAGTTAATAAACAGGTGTGAAGTTCATAAAGGATTATTCTCCCCATTAAATTAGTAAATGTATGGTTTTTATTTCATAACAGTTTAACTAAATGAAGCGTTTCAAACATGGGAGACAACTCCACAGGACAATACCATATAAATGCAGGGGAAAGAACTTCGAATATTCCAACAATATTCCAACACTTTTAGTCAGCTAAGCTTGATTCAGTTTTGGGGGACTGCGACCTAGACCTTTGACAAATTGATCTCATATGTATGGCTCCATTTTGCCATGCGAGTAAGGTATACTCAAAGTTTGGTACCAATTCATACCTTGAAACTAGAGCTATCGCATGGACGACAAATGTTAATGGATGAATGGACAGAACGCAACATCGCATTACACGATCTCGTCTTCGACAGGCATATGTCAATGTGACTTTTAATGATTTCTGATTTTGGGGTCACAGCGACCTTGACCTTTGACCTTGACCTCAATTTTGGTACACAACACATTGTCTTCCCTCAATCTAACAATGCACACAAAAATCATGATTTTTAATGATTTCCTGATTTTGGGGTCACAGTGGCCTTGACCTTTGACCTTGACCTAAATTTTGGTACATGACAAACCGTCTCCCCTCAATTTCTCAATGGACACAAAAATTCATGATTTTAACAATTTCACGATTTTGGGGTCACAGTGACCTTGACCTTTGACCTTGACCTACATTTTGGTATGTGACACATCGTGTCCCCCTAATGTATCTACTGACACAAAAAATGTTATTTTTAATAATTTCCTAATTTTGGGGTCAGTGACCTTTGACCTTGACCTAATTTTTGGTACACATCACTTCATTTCCGCCTATTGAACCCACTCACAAAAAATTAGAAATTTTTAACGATTTCCTGATTTTTTAATCACACTGACCTTTGACCTCTGACCTTGACCTACATTTAATATGCAACACATCGTTCCCCCCTAGGGCATCCACTCACCAAAAATTAGAACTTTAGATAGAAAACTGTCAACGATCAATGATTCCCTGATTTTTGGCAACAGTGACCTTTGACCTCTGACCTCGACCTCAATTTTGGTACGCGACACATCGTCTCCACCTGGCGTATCCACTCACAAAAATTGCAACTGTGGATAGAAAACGTTCAGAGATATAGACCGGACACGAACACTTCAGTGATTTCCTCTTTTTTAGGCCAGTGACCTTTGACCTGTGACCTCGACCTTCATTTTGGTACGCGACACATCGTCTCCCCATCGGGTAGCCACTCACCAAAAATTGGAGCTGTGGATAGGAAACTGTCGCAGATATAGACCGGACACGAGAACCGGACAGACGGACAGACGGACGGAAACCGCCATCACATAATACGACCGCCTTTTGGGCGGGCGTATAAAAAATTGTAAAAAAATAACTAATGACCAGTTTGACATGAAAGTCTCAAGGGCACAAGTAAAAAATAAAAGGATCATAACCTGTAAATCTCATGAACTTCCTTGCAATAGTTATCGAGATACGGCTCGGACAGACGGACAGACACATTCCCAGGGCCACAACAATACTCCTTAGCCCGTAGGGCTGAGGAGTAAAAAAGCACAAAACTGAAAAAATACTTTAAAACGTCCTATTTTGTCTCTGCAACAACAACAACCATGTTAGAATATCGACCATAGATGTCCACGTCCCCCGTCAGCAACACCAGTTATGGTAACTGATGCTGCTTCTACCGGGGACGTGGATCTCTAGGTGATATCCTATATCATTGATTGAGTGTATGAGTTTGAAAAGGGAGATCTCCGATGAGCCATGCATCCCACAGTGGCCATGTTGCTTTTTATGTAGAAAGTGCATTTACATATTCTAAGGTGTTGAAAGCGAAGTTGGTTAGATGAAATTCAGTTAGGAACAAGACTGAATTGTTGGAAATACTTTTTAAGTGGAATGTTAAGGTGCAGATAATGATACAAAGAAAGGTGTGCAATGTAGTTAGTTAGTAATGTTAATGAAGTTAACAGAGGAACACCGATTCGAGAGGGGATTCAAGATGCCTGACAGTGGCCATTCTGGATTACGCAGGTACGGTAACTGTAAAGCAATCCCAATCGTCCTCTCTCAGATTTCAAGCGACTATCCAAGTTTGAAGTCGATCAGTTCAATCGTTCTACTTACTGCCCGGACAAGATCCAACTGCTGAAAATCCAAGATGGCTGGCAGCCATCTTGGATAACACAGATAACTGAAAAGCAATCCCGACCGTCCTCTCACCAATGACAAGACACTCTCCAAGTTTGAAGTCGTTCGGTTCAATAGTTCTCGAGTTACTGGCCAGACAACGGACGACCGGCGTTTCTAAGTCCCCAAACTTAAGTGGCGAGGGACAACAAAAAATTTGCACTGAAAATTATCTTTTAAAAATGTTTATCATTTACTCTCACAACATAATTGTCAAAGGCGATGACAATTCATGTCAGCCAATACGAAGGGCAGACCAAAGCTGTATGGCAGCCAAGACCAGAATCTCTCAAGTACAGCCCTGTCACCCAGGTGTGTTGCTTTGAAATCTAATACTAGGTACATGTAAACCAGTTTGTATAGTGGGGAAATAATCTGAGCACTTTGTATCCAATCCCGAACTGCCTATTGTGTCTCATTTATTAACATTCTGTCCTGTGTGTGCTTGGTCTGACATGAAGCTGCATAATCAACTGCCAAAACGCACATCTGTGGTTTGATTCACATGGCAGGTGGGCTATATTCACACTTAACTTTTAGACAGACAATTACTGATAAAAAAAAAATCCTTTTCATTCATATTCTTCTCAAAACCATTTCCATATCTAATATAGTTTCTGTTGTTCGGAGACAATATAGGTTCTTCTAAAGTACTTTTCACTGTTGCACGTTTTTGACTTTGTGAACTTCTGCTGGCAGGCTCAATAATAGTTATTACTGTGTATTTTTGTCCCCCGCCGCAACGCGGCCGGGGACTTTAAAATGGTTCTTGCTTCTTTGTGTCCGTGGATGTCCGTGTACGTCCGTCCATGTCTGTTCGAAGCGATAACTTCCTAACGCTTTGTTGGATTCTTCCGAAATTCGGAATATGCATTCCTTGCGACAAGACGCCAGTCCGTATTGCATTTCAGCAACATCTGCCTGAAGGTGGCGCCACTAGTTCTTGCTTCTTTGCATCTGCGGATGTCCGTGTACGTCCGTGCATGTCTGTTCGAAGCGATAACTTTCTATCGCTTTGTTGGATTCTTCCGAAATTCGGCATACGCATTCCTTGCGACAAGACACCAGCCCGTATTGCATTTCAGCAACATCTGCTTAAAGGTGGCGCCACTAGTTCTTGCTTCTTCGTATCCGTGAATGTCCGTGTACGTCTGTTCGAAGTGATAACTTCCTAACGCTTTGTTGGATTCTTCCGAAATTCGGAATATGCATTCCTTGCGACAAGATGCCAGTCTGTATTACATCTCAGCAACATCTGCCTGAAGGTGGCGCCACTGGTTCTTACTTCTTTGTGTCCGTGGATGTTCGTGTACGTCCGTGCATGTCTGTTCGAAGCGATAACTTCCTAACGCTTTGTTGGATTCTTCCGAAATTCAGCATTCGCATTCCTTGCGACAAGAGGCCAGTCCGTATTGCATTTCAGCAACATCTGCCTGAAGGTGGCGCCACTAGTTCTTGCTTCTTTGCATCCGTGGATGTCCGTGTACGTCCATGCATGTTTGTTCGAAGCGATAACTTCCTAATGTTTTGTTGGATTCTTCCAAAATTAGAATACGCATTCCTTGTGACAAGACGCCAGTCCGTATTACATTTCAGCAACATCTGCCTGAAGGTAGCGCCACTGGTTCTTGCTTCTTTGAGTCCGTGGATGGTCGTGTACGTCCGTGCATGTTTGTTCGAAGCGATAACTTCCTCATGCTGTGTTGGATTCTTCCGAAATTCGGAATACGCATTCCTTGCAACAGGACGCCAGTCCGTATTGCATTTCAGCAACATCTGCCTGGAGGTGGCACCACTGAGTTTCTCTTCTTAATTGTCCGTTCCAGTTAAAATGGGCCTTCAATTTTGCTATATGAAATCATTCTATTCCACATCATATGATTTACCCTAAAGCTTTTGCATGAACCATATTTTATTTCGGAATTATAATGTGAAATAACTGCTGAATCCCTGATTTTTGAATTTCGTGTCATCTTAAACGAAGGACAACATTTCCTTCAATTTTGCTAACAAATAATTGTATTGCACATCATATGATTTACCCTGAAGCTTCTGCACGAATCATTTGTGTCCACACATGTATATTACTATATTAATTACAACTGTGTTCCTAATGTTTGGGTGCACACTGTGCATATGATCAATTTCCTGAATTGAACTGAATTCAACCTTGCTGGTCTTCAGACTGACAGATGATGGCATGCAGTTGTCAGTGCAGTTGTTCATGTACAGGGAGCTTTATATGAATGAATTGCACCCCTAAAAGGCTTCAATTTATCAGGCACAGACCCATGTTTTTACCCCTCTGCCAATTTTGGCCATGGGGTATTGTCATTGTCTTGTACGTCCGTGAAAAGACGCATATGCATTCCTTGCGGCAAGACGCCAGTCCGTATTGCATTTCAGCAACATCTGCCTGAAGGTGGCGCCACTAGTTCTTGCTTCTTTGCGTCCGTGGATGTCCGTGTGTCCGTCCATGTCTGTTCGAAGCGATAACTTTCTAACACTTAGTTGGATTCTTCCGAAATTCGGCATACGCATTCCTTGCGACAAGACACCAGTCCGTATTGCATTTCAGCAACATCTGCTTGAAGGTGGCGCCACTAGTTCTTGCTTCTTCGTATCCGTGAATGTCCGTGTACGTCTGTTCGAAGTGATAACTTTCTAACGCTTTGTTGGATTCTTCCGAAATTCAGCATTCGCATTCCTTGCGACAAGACGCCAGTCCGTATTACATTTCAGCAACATCTGCCTGAAGGTAGCGCCACTGGTTCTTGCTTCTTTGAGTCCGTGGATGTTCGTGTACGTCCGTGCATGTCTGTTCGAAGCGATAACTTCCTAACGCTTTGTTGGATTCTTCCGAAATTCAGCATTCGCATTCCTTGCGACAAGAGGCCAGTCCGTAGTGCATTTCAGCAACATCGGCCTGAAGGTGGCGCCACTGGGTCAAAATAGATTTTTTCCGTGTACATCTGTTCGAAGCGATAACTTCCTAATGCTGTGTTGGATTATTCCGAAATTCGGAATACGCATTCCTTGCAACAGGACGCCAGTCCGTATTGCATTTCAGCAACATCTGCCTGAAGGTGGCACCACTGAGTTTCTCTTCTTCTTGTCCGTTCCAGTTAAAATGGGCCTTCAATTTTGCTATATGAAATCATTCTATTCCACATCATATGATTTACCCTAAAGCTTTTGCATGAACCATATTTTATTTCGGAAGTATAATGTGAAATAACTGCTGAATCCCTGATTTTTGAATTTCGTGTCATCTTAAACGAAGGACAACATTTCCTTCAATTTTGCTAACAAATAATTGTATTCCACATCATATGATTTACCCTAAAGCTTCTGCTCGAATCATTTGTGTCCACACATGTATATTACTATATTAATTACAACTGAGTTCCTAATGTTTGGGTGCACACTGCGCATATGATCAATTTCCTGAATTGAACTGAATTCAACCTTGCTGGTCTTCAGACTGACAGATGATGGCATGCAGTTGTCAGTGCAGTTGTTCATGTACAGGGAGCTTTCTATGAATGAGTTGCAACCCCAAAGGCTTAAAATTTATCAGGCACAGACCCATGTTTTTACCCCTCGGCCATTTTTGGCCATGGGGTATTGTCATCATCTTGTACGTCCGTCTGTCCGTACGTCCGTTCGTGAGCGAGATGGCCGGAAAACTGTTCCACTGATGAATTCCAAATTTGGTATGCTTATTTACCTAGTCAAGGACCAGAAGCCTATAGAATTGGGACCTGATTGGGTGGGAACCTTAGCAGCCATCTTTAATTTCATGCAAAATGGATAATGATCCATATCTCGGAAACCATTCAACTGTTCAATACAAAATTTGATATACATCATCGATACATCAAGCAACTTTCAACGAATTACCAAACAGGCTTTTCTGATTAGCTGGAAACTCTGGAGGCCATCTTTAATTTATGCGAAATCGATAATGATACATATCTTGGTTACAATTCAATTGTTTTATATGAAGGTTGGTATACATCATCGATACATCCAGATACTTTGAATCGGGACCCGATTGACCGAAAACCTTGGTGGCCATCTTTAATTTATGCAAAATCATTAATGATCTCTATCTCTGATTCCGTTGGAGTGCTCAGTGTAAAATTTGGTATACATCATTGATGCATCAAGAGACTTAAAATGAATGACAAATCTGGTTTCTCTGATTGGGCGGAAATCTTGGCGGCCATCTTTAATTTATTCAAAATCTTTACTGATGTTTATCTCCGATACTATTTAAATGTTCTATACGAAACTTGATTTACAGCATCGATGTATGAAGAGACTGATACATATCTTGGTTACAATTCAATTGTTTTATATGAAGGTTGGTATACATCATCGATACATCCAGATACTTTGAATCGGGACCCGATTGACCGAAAACCTTGGTGGCCATCTTTAATTTATGCAAAATAATTAATGATCTCTATCTCTGATTCCGTTGGAGTGCTCAGTGTAAAATTTGGTATACATCATTGATGCATCAAGAGACTTGGGATGAATGACAGATCTGGTTTCTCTGATTGGGCGGAAATCTTGGTGGCCATCTTTAATTTATTCAAAATCTTTACTGATGTTTATCTCCGATACTATTTATATGTTCTATACGAAACTTGATTTACAGCATCGATGTATGAAGAGACTTGCATTAAAGTGAACGTAAAGGCTGCGACAACACACGCACTGTGTGGAAGAACTATATTAAAAGTATCATTTGGCAGCAACAAATATTTTTTGTGATTTTTTCCCTTCCAAAAAAAAAATTCCAAACGCGGGAATTATTGACTGATGCAACGAGCGACTGGAGTCGGCCATACCAGTTTATTGATTAGCCTTGCGCCAATGAAAACGCTTGTACGGAGCACGTGATATTTTCCTGTGGCGTAGTATCACTTTGTTTTGGCATCGCTGTAGCACGAATTGTAATTGCGGTGGTGGAGAGCTCGGCTGTTTCAAGCGTGTTTTGATTGTGTTGCGTGTCTCCAGCAAGTGTTTACTGACCTGAAACGTTCGATGAACTACTCACTACTTTCGTCGACATCGGAGCGTTTTGGTTCAAACTGGTAACCCTGTAAACCTTCATTTGTCTCTTCGTCAGAACTTGAAGTCAGGCTAGCCTCCTCGTGCGTCGCTATGTTTACATGCTTTCTGCGCTTTCTAACTCCACGAAGTAAAGAGCTCCGAGGTGATACAACGTCACTGCTCTGAGTGAGATAGCCAGCATGGCGGCAGCCGGGGAACAATAATACAACGGAGATAATTTCGTTCGTACTCGGTGCAAAACAATCCCCAAAAATATTTGTTGCTGCTATTTCAGTATTTCAATGTAGCTCTTTCCCACAGAGTGCATGTTGCCTCAGCCTTTACGTTCACTTTAATGAATAACCACATTAGTTCCTCTGAGTGACGGGAAGGATGGGCAACCATCTTTAATTTTTTGCAAAATCATTAATGATCTCTATCTCTGACACTGTCCAAATGCTCAATGTAAAATTTGGTTTACATTATCGATGCATCAAGAGATTTGTGGAATGATTTCCGGTTTCTCTGATTGGATGGAAACCTTAGGGGCCATTTCTAATTGCAAATTTTTTGATAATCTGTATATTTGTCACTTGACTGCTTGGTGTCTCTGACATCTTGGTTCAAATTGAATACATTATGAACCTCCTTAAAATTCTGCCACAAGTACATGTACTTCGTTCTCCAAATAATTCCCTGCAAGTAATTGTAATGACGGATGGGGTAGAGGGTTTTTCTCACGTTTTTTTTTTCATTTTTTTCGCAGTCCCTTGTCCATGATGTAGTTCACTGTTAGCAGTCATGGCCCATTTAAAAACTACGAGTGGCAGCTTTATTATTGCAGAAGTATAGCTAGCTAAATTATGAATGTAGATGGCGTTACTTCTGCAATAAATTTATCAACACCCCATTGCCCATAAGAATTATCTCGGTTACTTCTACACATTGTGTCTAGCTAATACAGTACTATGCACAATTTTTTTGTAATTCAGCATCGCAGAAAACCACCATCGGTTGCGTTTTCATGGTAAAAGGGTCAGGAAAGAACTAAAAATACACTTCAATGCAGAGCGATTTTGATTCGCCAGAAATCGCCTAAAGTGCTATGATAGTGGCCGTACCACTTTCAATTTGCTTCCGACGCCCCTGTATTAACAGACAGTGTCAACGTACTGGTCCAGCTGTCTCCCCTTCAGTGATTGGTCATTCGACCCCGCCGTTTTAAAGTAATATGAGCATTTTCATTGGATCACTATTTATAAGACCCACCCCAATCTTCATACACAGCCACGTGACTGTCTCAGTTGACTGATGACATAGCGCGGCCTAAAATCTGTGTCTAACTGGGAAAATGTTGTTGCTGCATCAGCTGATCATTGGCCCTCCGTAGAAGAGACTATAGGCTAATACATGTACCATGCCATGAGATGATGCTTGGGATTGCATTTTGCCCACTTGCACCTACAGGTGGCGACATCTGGTGGCAAATTTAAAATTTGGTTTCCAGGCAATAGCTTCTCGTCAAATTTGGTTTGCAGATAATACCTTGAGATGTCACTTGGGGTTGCTTCTTGGTTACATAATTTCCATGCTTCAATGCATGGAAACTATATTACAGAAGCAATCAACTATCAGTCAATCGTTCTGAGGTGATCTTAAAACTTGGGAAGGCAGAAAGACCCTTCCATATCCAACGCCCCTGAGACCGACAATGCTAAAAAATATTGCTGCCATTTCGGCGGGGGACCTAGCATCCTCTGGCTGCTTGTTCAAATCGTTTTTCATCCGTGGTCCGTCCGTCCGTAAACAATTCTTGTTATCGCGATTGCTCAGAACTACTGCATGGATCTTTCTTAAATTTGGTACACAGGTTCCCCTTGGGGTCTAGTTGTGCAAGATTCCTTTTCTAGTCCGATTCGAAATCCAATATGGCCACCAGGCAGCCATCTTGGATTTCCCCATGAAACTTTGTTATCGTCAGTTCTCAGGAAGTACTACATGGATCTTTCTCAAATTGTGTACACAGGTTTCCTTGGGGTCTAGTTGTGCAAGATATCTTTTTCGGTCCGATTCGAAAATCCCCATGAAACTGTGTTATTTGTGTGCTAAATAAGTTACCCATAGGAAATAAAGTTATTATTATGATCCAAATTTGGTACATAGTGGTCCAGTTGTGCAAGATACCTTTTTTGGTCTGATTCGAAAATCCTGTATGGCCACCAGGCGGCCATTTTGAATTTCCCCATGAAATTTTGTTATCGTGAATTCTCAGGAACCACTGCATGGATCTTTGTCAAATTTGGTACACAGGTTCCCCTCGTGGTCTAGTTGTGCAAGATACCTTTTCTGTTCCGATTTCAAAATCCAATATAGCCATCAGGCGGCCATCTTGGATTTCCCCATGGAACTTTGTTATTGCGATTTCTCAGGAACTACTGCATGGATCTTTCTCAAATTTGATACACAGGTCCCACATGGGGCCTAGTTGTGTAAGATACTTTTTTTGGTCCGATTCGAAAATCCAAGTTACGTTTCAAATTAATACGGTATTCCCGAGTTGTGACGTTGCATCGCAAGGGTCGGCGGATCAAACGGTGGGGCATATTCTATATGTTGACTATAGAGAATATCCATACCTTCACCTTCTTTTTCAAGGCGTTCAAATGATTCCGAATTAATGTATTTCTTCAAATTTTTCTTGGATCCCTTCAGTATTAAATTTTGTACCATCTTACTATTTTTGAGCATGGTATCTTTAGAGAGATATCTCAAACTAGCGCAGGAAACAGAACAGAATTAGCATTCGTTCCTAATTATAAAATCTTAAGTATGTTTCATAGCTCATGCCAAAGTGTCAAAGAAATTTGTCTTCGCTTCCAATACCCAATGATGACACGTGCAAAAAAAAAAAAAAAAAAAAACAATACTACAAAACGAAGACGAAGGATCCTCCGGACATTCAGTTTCAGACTAACTTTGCTGATTTCACTTGTACTATAACAACCGACACCAAGTAGAGTTTCTAGAAATCTTGAAACTCCTGAAACTTAGAAAGATAATATCTTGGTGTTTTCCAGTGTCCCATTTTCGATCTTTTTCGCTCAAATTCGAAATTCTGCAAACAAAATTACAAATCAATCGTTTGTTCTGAGTAACGATTGACAAAAAGATCCTCTTGTCATTAGCTTACAATTATCGGACAATGGTGGACGCAAAGATCCTTCAGGATCTCTCGTTATGAATGCAGATATATTTGCATATCAAACATGTTATTGTGGAATTCTCCATGGGCGAGGAACATTTTGATATAAAACTTTACGATATGCAAACCTTATAGACTGAGAAATAGGCACTATTTTCAAATAACTGCCCGTATATCATCCCAAAGCATCGATCCGATGACCGTATCCATGTGGGTGAGGGTGAGACACTTGGGTAGGTTCGTTCAGCGATAGAATTTATCCATTTAATGGAGTGATATATGTTCAGCTACCCTTTTCATAGAATTACAGGTGAGCTGTCAACTAACGTTTCGATCAAGCCATGATCATGCGATGTAGAATCGGCCATACACGATTAACTTACTAACAGTTAGTAAAAAAAGAGCCAGTTCCAAGGTGTATTTCATGCCACTAAGATCTCTCAGTGAAACATTTTTCTATCGACTGTATAGATTTTAATTGTAAAACATTATTTTTATCGAGCAGCTACTTTAGAAGATCTTTTAAGTCGGGTGAAAGAATACTGTATCTTAGGTTATTTGAGAGAAATCGGTGTGTTGCATAAGTTTTAATGTATTTATGTTTTAATGTGTTGGATTACTAAGTTATTAACTTGAATACTTAGAATTTTGTTTGATCGTCGCTATATAGCTGAAATGTTGCTGAAACGTTAATTCTCTCTCTCTGTCCTTATTAAATAGGCAATATAGTTAGTGACCAATGTCATATGTGAACTGGAGAATATAATTACAGAAACAAAGCCTCTCGGCACTGCTAGCAGAAGTCAATAAAGAATAAACACACACTCTTGTAAGATCCTAATAACTGTATGAAATCACTGCTGCAACAAAGTATTTTTAAAAGATTTTTTATCATATAATATGTCAACATAATTTCAAAGGCAATGATAATTCGTGTCACTCAATATGAAGGACAGTCACAGCTGTGTAGCGTTATTCAAAGCAGGTGTTTGCTATACCCCTGTTACCAACCTGTACTAGTTTGAAAAGCTAATACATCTAAACCCGTTTATGCAGTCATTGGAGGGAAATGCACTAAATTCTTTCTATTCAATCCCCTACTGCCTATTTTGGTTCATTCGCAGCCTGCTCTGATTGTGCCTGGTCCTAAAAGACGCTGCATAATTAATTGCCATTTGACACATATCTGTGATTTGATTCACGTCAGGTAGGCTCAGATCACACAAAATGTCTAGACGAAGACAATTACGGATAAACTAAAATTCCAAAAACAATTTTCACACCTAACATAGTCTTTGTTGAAGCACACACTGTACAGAATATTTATGTACTTCTGCTGGCAGTTCTAAGAACAATTGTTTTGGGGATTTTTATTCATGTAGATAAACCTGCATGTCATGGGACAAGGAACATTTTGATGTATTAACTTACTATATTCAAGCAGAATACACCAAAGATGGAAGATGCACGAACAGTATTTTATTTCAGAAATATAATATGAAATAACTGGCTGGGGAATCGCAGTACCGAACCCATCTTAGCTTTGAATTTAATGTGGCCTTAAATGAAGGACACCATTTCCTTTAATTCTGTTATCAAATCATTCTATTCCACATAATATGATTTACCCCAAAGCTTTTGCATAAGTTTCAATATGTGTCTGTTTTAATGTGTTGGAACTACAAGCGTCTAGTCCGTCATTCATAATCCAGCCGTCGTCCATTAGAGAATATCCGCGTCCATAATCCAAAGACCTATTCCATGTTCCATATAACAGTATTAGCACCAAATTCAAAAAGACAATCATAATATACATAAACATAGGCTTGTTTCCTGCAAGAGAGAAGCGGTCAACAGTTTTCAATGATGCCGGCAAGACATCATGATGTTCCAAAAATATCAAATCCGTATCACTGATCAGTATTCTTAATCCATAATATTCGTTGTAAAGTCGTCATCTAAAGAATGATGTATCTCAGTCACGCTTTGATTGTGACTGTTCATATGAGTACCATGAGGATCTTGAAGTACATGGGTTCATACGGCCCCTAGCCCCGGGTTAAGCGGAATTAGACATAAGTTACGAAACGTAGCGCCATAGATCTTGCACGCTACGTTCGTATTTTGCTATCAGCATGCGATATGTATCGCCAAATTTGAGAAACTTTGAGTGGAGGCGCTTGGTGGAATAGCCCTGTTTTATAAGTTTCTGCAACAATGTTTTGTGACGTTGATTAAAATCATCACATTTAACACAGGATCTAGCAAATGCTGCTAAGCGAGATATGTATACGCCATATGCAGGTCCCACTGGAATATTACTATCCAGGAAGGAATAGTTTATGATGTCGAAATTGTAATCATCTCTTTTGTCATAAAGTCGACGAGAGAGAATGCCCGCTTCATTTTTAGAAAGGTGAGTTGTCTCACCTTTATTATGCTATCTAGAAAATTTCTGATTTTAGGGTTGTCCGAAGTACATGTATAAAAATAGTTCCAAACTGTTTATTCTTTCTCAGACCAGAATAGTTATCCTTTAGTGGTTGACAGGCTTTGTAGGCCTATATATAGTCACTTAGCATGTACTTGATCCCTTACCTGTATTAAATAATACTCTGTTAATTGTTTTCCTTCAAGATATCAGATTAATACGCACTAGAGTATGGAAGCCTGCTATGATCACTCTTCCAAACATTGACCTCAGCTTGGAGAAATACAGTTCAGGAGGCAACATGTACATGTGTAAATAGCTGCCCTACCATAGCTCTGGGGGCTGTACATGTATCTCTGCTGGGTCTAGTTTCTGATCAATGGTCAAGCTAAAACTAGGTCATCACATGGACTGGTGTTAGATATATAGGTACATGTATGTAGTGAAAATAATGAATCAATTGAAGTTAAACTTAGAAATAATACTATCTGACATGTCTGAGAACTGAAATATTCTGAGATGGATGTCTTGCCACTTATTGTTTCATGCATTCATGTGATCTAATACTTTCATTCAGTGCCAGTACTGGGTGTACATGTATGTATAATAGTATTACCACTACATACGGATCAGCTTGGTATTATGGCCAGTTTTTCATGTGCTTTTGGGGGCTTTTTCAAACAAATAGATACTATTTTGAATTGAAACTCTGGAAAAGAAATCTGCTACTCAGGAAGCAGCTATTCTTTTGAGTTTTACTATCTCCACTATTGCAGCCAGTCAATCGATAGTCTCTGAAAATGATACTCGGGTATCACAATCAGTTAAAAACTATTTTTCCTGTTAGCCATAAATTACAAAACACTAATTTACAAATGGAAGTACAGTGCAATAAAATCTAGATTATGCAAAGAGAAGTTCACTTGCAATGGATGTTATCTGTCCCAATCCTCAATCAAGCAACAACTTTTATCTTCTGAACCGCCTTTCTATATATGCCCATGGGCCTAGTTATAGAGACAGAGATCTAAATATGATGTGCCTGTAGGGCTATCTGTAGTTTCCTTCAATCCAGTGAAGGTGGATATATATCCTTCACTGCGTCATTTATATAGCGATTATCCAGAGCGAGAAGATCGTCTATATAGCGTTTGGTGAATGAGAAGGAACGGGCTTTGAATGGATCGGTTTTTGAAAGCGCCTGCATATAGTCATATTCATAAGAGAACAGATACAGGTCAGCCAACAGGGGTGCACAATTAGTACCCATTGGAATACCTATATGCTGCTTATATATTGTGTTGCCAAATTTCACATAGATATTTTTAATGAATACTTAGAATTTTGTTTGATCGTCGCTTTATAGCTGAAATGTTGCTGAACGCCACGTTAAACCTCTCTCTCTCTCTCTCTCTCTCTCTCTCTCTCTCTCTCTCTCTGCATGCCGTCATCTGTCAGTCTGAGGAATCACAAGGTCAGAAATCCAATTCAATTCAGGAAATTGATCATATGCACAGTTTGCACCCAAACTTTAGGAACTTTTAATTAAGGGAAATCCGGACATGAGAGATTTTGACATTATTTGATCAGGTTGAAATTTTTAAAAAGACACTAAATTATCAAGGGCGAATTATTTCATCTCGGAAAGATAGAAAACACAACTAAACACAAGAAAATATGATTATTTCTTTGAACTAACTCGAAAATATGACTTTGTGGTGGAAAATTGACCAAAAATGTAGTGAATTTCTTGAAGTAAAATTGAAGTTTAACTCACGAATAAAGTTGAATCATCTCTTCGTTGAGGTCAAACAAGAATGACCTTCTTGAACTTTTGGGGAAATAGAATGCTACACGTGGTCAAACCAACTGAATTTTTCAAGAAAATGGTGATTCACATTTCTTCCTGCTCAGGTGGACTTCTTCCGGCCTCGATGCATTAACCCTTCACACAAAACTGAACACCTGTCAATCAAAGTCCATCTGAATGAGACAGTCATTCAACATGTTGTTGTTGTTTTGTGTTGTTGTTGTTGTTGGCACGTGTTTAGGAGGGTTAATGGCATTGAGGCAAGCAAGTTTATGTTCACCCATTCTCATCGACAACCGCTTCCAGAACATGCGATCGGAATGCACAACCATTCAGGTGTGAGGGCTACTCACCAAAATTCACTATACTACCATCTTTGTTGTCTAAATTTCATGTAAATAAACGGATGATTTGTTTTTCCTGAGTTTGACAAAATTATCAAATCTCGTGCGATTTCTCGAGAAGAAGGCAACAGGATATTAGAGTAAGGCAGCTGGAAAAAGTACATCTCCAGGGAGGTTTCCAGAAATGATTTTCTGCAATGAAACTGCCGAATTAAATATTTTGTATTCTAAATATCACCATATTCTACTAAACTGTGATGCCTCTTTGATGTTTATACATGTTGTGGACGATATCTTCGACATGCCTATTTGAGCGTATGAATATTATTAACATGTGATGGGTCACCTTGTTTGGGAATGAAGCACGCTGTCACTTGGTTCGACCTGTGTGATTTCAAAGCGCTCAATTCGATTTCTTTGCCAACAGATGGACTTAAAAGTACGTATCTACTTGTGTATTTGTGGAAAAATTGAATTTCATATCTGCTGTAGTTTATTTTCTATTGAATTATCTTTATTTCCTTGTGACGTCGGAGGCAAAATGGCGAAATTTCAGCGGTGTATTGTGTTCACGTGCACAGTCGAATATGAAAATACGGCCACGTGCTTCAGGCGAAATGGATAATTTTGCTCGTAGGATCTCCAAAACTTAGTTGAGACATTTTATTTATGCTTTTCCTGGCCTGTTATAGTATTTATTTTCTGAAAGTCGCTTCCGAAATTCTTTGTCATTTCGTTTCTTTTTTTGCTTCACAAAGGTATTGAAAACATTTTTAAAAAAACAAAATACATTTTTTGTCATTTCATGTCTCATGGTATCATTGCGTCATAAAATTTGGTCATTATAATGATGAGGGGCGTTTTGGGAAATTTCGACTTCGCAAAACTTTTCGAAAATCTCAAAGGTCCTAATTCTCCTTAATATAGTTAAATGTGTGGACACAAATATGCTTCATGTGATAGAAAAATTGATGGAAAAGATGTCTTTCATTTATGACGACATGAAATTCAAAACTAACAGGGCTTCGGTACTGCGGGGATTCCCCCCAGTTATTTCCCTGATTAATCGCATGATCATGGTTTGATCGAAACGTTTCTGGTTGTTCAGATGAGTATAGCCTACAGTTTTTTTGAACTCCTGAAGATTTTTATTATTCACAGCATCCCATAAAGTTCAGATAGAGGGTCTGTATATCGGATTCCAACAGGATCAACTTCATCATCTAGGACTGCCTTAGTCATTCTATCAGCCTCAGTAGTAGGGTTGATGCCAACGTGATCAGGCAACCAACAAAACACAATATCAATCATCTGTTGGTCAAATCTACAGTCATATAATTGTAGAATATTTAAGATGGTGGGATGAGTTGTACTTTTAATCGCGTGAAAGCATGACAGTGAATCTGAGAATATGACACATTTTTTTCCTTTTAAAGGACCCAATGCCTTCCAAAGGCGACAGTATAGCTTTTGCTTTTGCAGTGAATATCGAACTTTTACTTGTTAGTCTACAGGCTTTAGTTTTGAAACTAAAGATATTAGCACATGCTACCTTCTCACCATCTTCAGAACCATCTGTATAAGTAGCCTGATGTGATCTATATTTTTCTCTCTGAAGACCAAATTTGTGTGTATACACGAGCTGACTCGTGTCTGCCTTTTTATATTTCGTTAGTGTAACGTCTACTTCTGGTTAACAGTTTAGCTAACTGCCGACCATGGTGGAATTGGTAAGAGCTTGTTAGGTAAAATCTGACTAAGCTTAATACCAGCTGCTACAATGTGTGGTTTCATTCGAATTCCAAGAGGTGGAATAATGGAGGGTTTCTTTAAATAACAATCCACGAACTGATTGATGAAAACACAGTTATACGCAGGATTCAAGTAATTTGATCGCAATTTTGTGATATATTGCAGCGACAGTTTAATTCTTCGAAGTTCATAAGGAAATTAATCTGCTTCGACATATAAGCTTTCTTATGGGGATGTTCTGAACTCATCAGTTGTCAGTGTGGTTGTTTCATCAGCAGGGAGCCTCATCCTCTATCTCCTAAACTAACCCTCGTCCGACCCTCATATATTGCGT
>JAVTVY010039712.1:0-18071 GCA_036873755.1 Hanleya hanleyi | reverse complement strand
TTAAATACTACACTAACGTTCCGTCATTTACCTTAACTTAACGAATAGAGTAAACTGTTCAGACCGGGAAACGCACGTGATGTCATATAGCCAATCAAGATAGGAGCTTGCCGACACCGAGCAGCTAGGATTTTCTTTGATGTCTGCCCGTGTGATCTCCAAATATGGCAAGTGGTGGGTGTATTGATGTTAATTTCCTTTGAATAGCCAATCAAATTTGAATTTTAAAGAGGTCATACATTGCACTTCTCCTAATATGGACCACAGAATATTTATAGCGCTATGACATCACCAGACCTGTATTCTGATCAGATAATGTGTTATGTTCAGCCAAGGCAACACGTGTAGTGTTAGGCTTGGGTAAGCGAAGATGGATTCCCATGTAAACTCTGGGATTCCCCAACAATAAGAAACCTGATCCAGTTATCTCATGCATGGTGACTGATGCTGATGGATTGAAATCCATTGGATGAAGCTCAGATAATGCGAGGTTCCTAAACAATATATTCCAGAAGTGACCATGCCCAGGAGATATTTTTTTACATCAATAAGACCAGTTAGATCCAGATTTGTGGTGGTCTGAAGCAATATATTCAACAGGATCAAATCAAACTGCTACTTGCTCATGAGGTGACTTGAGCATGGCAGAGACTTTGGATCACATAAAATCATATTCTAACATTATAATGTTGCAATAATCACTGATTTAGAGCAGCTCATTCAGCCCACAGTATTTCTAACTATGGAGGTGTAATCGTCAGTTGGAGTTCTGTTGAGATATATTGGCGGAGCCGTTAGAATTACACGCTACAGTAACTGGTGGTGTTAATGTCTTGCCTTTTACTAGATCATCGAGTCCCTGTGGATGAAGCAAACAGAAATTAAGACCATCGATATAGCAACAAATCTCAGGAATGATGAACAATGTACAATGAACCAATATTTCACAACTCGGTACAACCAAACTGGAGTTCCTTCTCAATGACTGGCATTGAAGTACACATTCCCTTCAGTTGGTCAATATTCAAATATCCAAATATCAATGATACTTTATTATGCAAGGACAAAAATTCAAATAACATTGCACTAAATATATTGGAGTGCCTCAATAGTGAACAAGCGGTTTTCACAGTTATGCCATGCCACTCGACTATGCAACTGAAGTTTTCAGTCCGGCATAATATATTCCCTATAATGTTATTTATAAAAGTGTGGCTACATTATGGAGCACAGAGAGAACTATTAGTATTATGGAGAAGGTAGCACGCTGTTTTCTCCATATGAAGATGTTGTTAATCCTCATGTTCATTCTAAGTATCTGGGGAAGCATTTCAAAGCCAGACGCAAAAACAGATACAGTATGGTATGTGTAATTAAAAAAAAAAAATCTATCTTTGTTCATCAAACTATCTCTCTGTGCTCGAAAAACATGGTTGCCAACTCACCATTGGCGAGGAAAAACTAGAAAACAGCGAAAAAAAAATCTAAATATGTCACCAAGATGGCAAGGAGTGAAGGTGTTTTGCCAAAGTAAATTATTAAATTTGCACAGGAAATAGGAGGAAGCTCGAACACGCGTAGCAGCGAAAACAACTTCCGCTAGGGGGCACTTGCATAGTTGACCTCTGCTAAACGTTGTCTGCTTTAGTAATGCATACAATTACATCAAATTTACCCACCAAAACTCTGTCAGCTCCATCCAAAATGGTTCAAGTAGTCCATATTTTTTTGCCAGAGTCAATCGGCAACTGCTAGAATGTTTTCTTTCGCAGCATGTTAGAAGATCCTGTTTTAAACCTCATTCAGAGATGATTAAGAGGAAGCGCTTCATTGATGATATAAAAATCGACCATAGAGGTCCATGCCCCCCGCTAGCAGCACCAGTTATGGTGGATTACATCCACCATAACTGGCGCTGCTGCTGCGGGGGCCATGGACCTCTATGGTCGATTTTTTTTTGTCGATGATATCTCATATCATTGATAAGAGTGAGATTTGAAAATGGAGATATCGCTGATGAACTTAACATAATCTAATACAGCGGATGGCACCCATATTGGATTATGCACATTCATAAAACATAATACATGACTGTCCTCTCACTAAGGTCAAGGGACTCCCCAAGTTTGAAGTAGATCAGTTGAATCGTACTCCAGCTATTGTCCGGACAAGATCAAACTGCTTAAAATCCAATGAAATCCAGTATGGCCGATGGTGGCCATATTGGATTAAGCACGTCCTTGAAAAACAATCCTAATCCTCCTCTCAACAATGTCAAGGCACTCTCCAGGTATGAAGTAGATCGGTTGAATCGTTCTCGAGTTATTGTCCAGACAAGATCCAACTGCTTATAATCCAATATGGCTGACGGCGGCTATATTAGATTATGCACATTGCTGAAAAACAATCCCAACCGTCCTCTCAACAATGTCAAGGCACACCCCAAATTTGAAGTTGATCGATTAAATCATTCACGAGTTATTGTCCGGACAAGAAAATCTAAGATCCAACTGCTTATAATCCAATATGGCTGACAGCGGCCATATTGGATTATGCACATTGCTGAAAAAAATCCCAACCGTCCTCTCACCGATGTCAAGGCACTCCCCAAGTTTGAAGTAGATCAGTTGAATCGTACTCCAGTTATTGTCCGGACAAGATCAAACTGCTTAAAATCCAATGAAATCCAGTATGGCTGATGGTGGCCATATTGGATCAAGCACGTCCTTGAAAAACAACCCTAATCCTCCTCTCAACAATGTCAAGGCAATCCCCACATATGAAGTAGATCGGTTGAATCGTTCTGGAGTTATTGTCCGGATGAGATCCAACTGCTTATAATCCAATACGGCTGACGGCGGCCATATTAGATTACGCACATTGCTGAAAAACAATCCCAACCGTCCGCTCACCAATGTCAAGGCACACCCAAAGTTTGAAGTTGATCGGTTAAATCGTTCACGAGTTATTGTCCGGACAAGAAAATCTAAGATCCAATTGCTTATAATCCAATATGGCTGACGGCGGCCATATTAGATTACGCACATTGCTGAAAAACAATCCCAACCGTCCTCTCACCAATGTCAAGGCATACCCCAAGTTTGAAGTTGATCGGTTAAATCGTTCACGAGTTATTGTCCGGACAAGAAAATCTAAGATCGAACTGCTTATAATCCAAAATGGCTGACGGCGGCCATATTGGATTACGCACATTGCTGAAAAACAATCCCAACCGTCCTCTCGCCGATGTCAAGGCACACCCCAAGTTTGAAGTTGATCGGTTGAATCATTCACGAGTTATTGTCCGGACAAGAAAATCTTACGGAATTACGGACACCGGTGTTTCTAAGTCCCCCCCCTACTAAGTAGCGGGGGACAACAATCAGCCTATGTTTAAAAGTTACAACTGCTGAACTAATTTTCTGTCCACATGGTTGGAATTGGCACCAGACCGGTGCTATAGCATGGGAGATAACTCTTCTGAACAATACACACTGTATTCCTCTGCGAGTAAAAGATATATTCGCTTGCCATTGTGGCGACTAAATGGTGAGTCACCAAAATTCTAATGCAAAACGCAGGGGAATGTTTGGACTGATACACTTACCTCCCCTGCATACGAGGCTAGTGGTGATATTTCACATACAACAGCATCATCATCTGCTTCACAGGCCTGGCGGCTGAAAATTCAAGAAACAGAAAATACAGTGGGTGAGGGAATACACATTTTCAGAATGAATATAGCAGACAGTATTTTCCCACAAGCGACAAAAGCAACATAAGATGAAATTTGTGTTTAGTATTAGTGTTGGAAACGTTTCCTGAGAATCATATACATGTAGTTTGGGATACACCGAGGTGGACATAGTGATGGCTGAACCAGGCCATGTGAAAATGTCAGTCAAACAAGAAATACAAGAGCTACAAACAAATTATGTATTATTGTTAGTATAACTAAAATCTATAGTATAACTACTATTTGAAGCCAAGAATTCACCGAGTGATACTCAGATAGTACTGTCACCGACAACTACTGAATATTTGAATATTTATATTGAGCCCCAAAAAACCCCGCATATTTTGCAAATGAACAAATTGTTACAAAAACTTCTTAATATCAATAGAAAGGGTCCAAGGTAGTATATCAGGTTTTTTTGGAATCATTCCAATTTCTTAAATTGAAAACAAGAAGAGAGGACAAACCTGTCTCCACTGCCATTTGTGCCATTAGTCTGTGCTTGTCTGCAGAACCATGCAAAACACAACAGAAAAGGGTTAACATGCCGTGGATGTTAGGATGTGTCAGTATTAACATAAACTATTTAAAACCTTCAATAAAACACGAAATGCCGGAGGCACCTGTGGGTAGGCTATGATGAAAGCTTTCAGAATATGGGGGGATATGATGAGGCGATGCCCAGGTCAAGAGGGAAGTGGAGCTCAGCACCCCTATTGACTGTCCCTTAAAGGGTATTGTGATGAAACTTCAAAATAATGAGATGGGAAGATTTTTATTTTAGGATATAGAAGTTGGGCTCATGGATCATGGAATAGGGTATAATATTTTCCAGAATCCATTGTTTTGAGATGGAGCAAAATTATTCACTTTAGGATTTAGTGGGTGGGATAATAGTTCATGTCAGTGATGACTCATTCCCATGGGTACGGGGTGCATCTATCAAGTGCATTACAATGAAAACATTTAAAACCTAATGGGTGGGGTGATGCTTTAGGATAAAGAGTGTTGGGCTCATGGGCCTGTAGGTGAGGGTGCATGCCTGTTGGTACATCAGCATGTTTTGCCAGCTTCAAGAGCTGTAATCATACCATGGTCGATTTTTCTTAAAATCTGCCTTAAAATTTCATGTCACTGCCACACTAGATGGCGGTGATGCAGGCAGAGTTTTTGGGGCTTTGTCTGCACTATTAGGCAGTATTTTCGATCTTTCTAATTCCCCTTGGTCGCCGACTTTTTTTTTTTTACGTAAAGTCAAAGTTTTACAGGCCCGCCATTTTGTGTGACCGACACGCTTCACCCAATGGCCTATAATTACTTTCAACTGCCTGACAAGCAGCCGAGATGTAAAGTGCTCATAGACACATGGTAAATGTAGAAGGATGACGTCGATAATTCAGACCAATCAAAATATAGGTCACAAGGAATGCCCTTTCAACATTCCATTCCACAACATCAAGCATGGCGAGTTGGCTTTCGTTGAAATTTGCACATTAATTCGGTGAATAAAACTAAGATGAAGCGGTTGCCTTTATAAGCGATCTCATAGCAGGTTTTGTATTTTCTAGAGATTCAGGGCTGATATTACTGTGTCTGACAATTTTCCGAGGCACAAACCAATTTTACCGGACTGTACGTTTTTTTGCCCGACATGTCTGGCAAACAGATAGACATTTCGAGCATTGTATGTGGATATAGGTCTATTTGTGTCACTTTGATAATCAGTTTCAGGATGGAAACAACAGTTAAACTTGAGAAAGAAATTCCATCTTGTAATTTATTTTTGTATTATTCGAATGTGACATGTATGAAAGCAGACGTCCCTTTCCTCACTCGACTTGTGAAATAGAATCTCCTAATGAACAGCTTAACTTCACATTTCATGTACATTTAAAATAAACTGTGCTAAAACACTCAATAATTGCACAGTTAGCAAGTTGTTATAGACAAGTGTTATAGAATCATCCTTGATGATTCAATACAGTGATATTGGGATAGGGTTCTCACAATGATGGAACCACAATTCCAGTTGTTTTCTAGGAGTTCTCCATGACAACCAACACAATACATGCTAGCAACATTATTTCATGCCTAATCAGGTGTTTCCATGAAGAATTCATGTATAATTTATTCATGGATTGACATCCTGGAAAAACATCCAGTCTGTAGATTGACCCTTCTGAAGTTTGATTTTGATTTAATACAGTTCACTGCAGAACAATTCCTGGGTGTAAGAGACATCGGAAAATCGATTTACTTCAAAATTTTCCTGAATTTGCACCAAGGACATGAAGGAAGTTGATGATGCCAGTGATCGAGTCAATTTAAGGACTAGGACAAGTTTTCCAGTACTGGAAAAGGTCTGAACAAGGTTCCAAAAATAAACTCGACATCTTTTATGATAACAATTTCTCAGTTCTCACACCAAGCGAAGGGTTCTTAGACAATGTTAGAAGCAAAATTCAAGAAATCTAGTTAATTGCTCAAATTTGTTAATCCATAAAAATGTTTTAGTTTCTCCATCTGGAATATAGTTGCTGTAAGGCGAGATACCGCTTTTGAACATGACATGTTAGCATATCGGAACAATGATCGACCACACTTGCCCATTTGCCACTGTTGGAAATCTCGTAAATTCATGTTACTTTGTCTTACATGACTGATATGCCCTCCATCTTTGAACTGTCACTGACACAGGTTATTGAAGGTTAAAAAAACTTACCTTGGTATATCTGGAATGGCTGACCCATCTGCCCTTGTGAACTTTGCTCCAGCATTCAGCAAATAGCGATGATGCAAGTTATATAAGGAATGGCGACATGTTGTAGGAGTGTCTTTGGCGGCATCATCAGCGTTTTTCAAGGGAGCAAACTCATCTTCTCTCAGAACCTCCCATACGGCGAAATTGCTGTCACATTGAAAGGGAGAAGGAACGGACACAACAGGAGGCCAAAAAGGGTAGCGTAGAGTTTGTATTGGTTGCCGGGTTTATTACCAAACACAGGATCGAAACCCAAGCAGTTCACCCAGCAGTGAGTAGTACAGCAGATAAGCGAGGTGTTTAGGGAAGAAAGGAGAAGAGAGAGAGAAAAAAAAAGGAAAAAAGCCACATTAGTCCAGATATATGCATTCTACAAGCTCACACTCTAAATATTTCTAGTCACCACCAAATAATATGGCGTTCACCAACTCCATATACATGACATATGCCCTGTAATAATTTTAATACCAGCCCAAATCACCACAATTAAACATGGGTGTACCCCCCTTTCATGCTCAAGATAAATGTCCAATACCACATCACTTATCAGTCATTCCAGTTAAGTGCAAATTTGAGTCATCACAATTCTTAATCTAAGGTTAGAACTAGTTAATTGAACATCATCTACCATTCCAGAAACCTGGACTACATGTATCAATTAATAATGATGATAACAACATTCATATTTCTGATCTTATTTCTGGTTAGTTTCAATTGTTACTGTAGACAATGATCACTAAAGTACAACTGCAAACACAATAGATCTATGTACAATGTGTGACATATATCAATGAACACCACAACAATGATTACTTTCACCAACATATATTAAAACATGCTAAATTAGCTAAATATAGGGCTAACATGCAATCTGCCAATAGTATAATTCTGCCATGCAGAGGTTCACATGCATAAGGTGCTAGTATATAAATGATGGTACAGGGTCAATATGAAGGTACTTATAGTAGAACTGTTCATGCAGTGTTAGGAAACACACTCAAACTAAACTATTTCATATGGGTGCCTCTATAATACATTGTAATATTGAAGCTTCACACAACTACCCAATTTTATGTGACTCTATGATACATGTATGCATAATTCTGAATGTCGATGGAAATAAGATGATGATACAATAATTCTGAATGTCGATGAAATAAGATGATGATACAATAATTCTGAATGTCGATGGAAATAAGATGATGATACAATAATTCTGAATGTCGATGAAATAAGATGATGATACATGTAGGATAAATAATCATATACTGTAAGTTCAAGTATATTTCATTCCATCCTGACCCAGATGAAAAATTAAGGCCATATCAGAGTGTGCCGAATAAAAACAAATTCTGGCTCTTTTAATATGCAGGATCATGAACGACTTTGTCAATTTAATAGTTTAAAGAGGTTATAGACAATTCTATTTTTGTTAAGAGGTACTAGCGTACATACACCTTCAACATTCAAAATGAATGATACAATGTAGGGGTCACCAGGGTTATTTTTGCAAAATCCAGGATTTAATGTGGTCTATTAAATTCACTTATAAACCAGACTCTTAATATATGGGATTAAATTGGAATACCATGCAAAATGCCTGTATTTTTCGCAAGTCCGTTTGCAAGCATTCCTTCATTGAGATAATATTGCCTCAAAATTTGGAAAACATATTATGCAGTTCAAAAATCCTTTCACAACAGTTCTCTTTAAAGTTTACATTTTCCTTTTTCATTATATTTAATTTAAATATTGCTATTTTGGTATTGCACAGAAACAGGCAGAGTAGGTGTAGAATTGGTTATAGAACCTCCTTAACTTGTTTATTTAAATACATTGACCCATGAGCTAAATTGGACATCCATATGAAAATATACACATCATACAAGTATAGGTCAGCTGTTGAATTGATAGATCAATGAATTAAAATTGCACTCCAGATCAAACCGGTCAATATCACAAAATGGCACTGAACAATGATATTTAATCTGTTTATGCATATGTCAGCTCTAAGATCAAATTTGGTAATGAACTCGTTGGTCATATGCAGGGCAAGTCATAATCACATGCTCAATAAACACAGATGCAAATAATAAATGTTAATTAGGAAGTTTGAAAATTTAAACATTTTATTCTATGGTGCAAAGTGAACAGGCAAGGTAGTCAATGTGCTCCACAGGTGTCAAAATAATGTTGCAAATGAAATGAAAATCCGTCTGAAAGATGCAAATTAAGGAATGCCTACACAAACATCTGGTGAATTTTACATGCTTTGTGCTTCATGGGGTTGAAAGGTTAACATTTAAAAAATTCTGAACACTGATGACAGGTTCGATCATTTTCTACTTACGTGGCAAATTGAAACACGTCAAAGACAAATTTCTCCATTTTTAATCCGTTAGGTTTGGTCGGTTTGTGTTCCACCCCTTCGTTGTCGACATATGGAATTTTTTTCTTGGCAACGTGATGTTTGAGCTCATCTTCATGGTTGCTATAAATACACAGATAAGACAGGTTATACAGAAATCGTGAAGAAAGAACAAGTTAAACAGAAATAAACAGAGAAGAACAGGTTAAACAGAAATACACAGATAAGACAGGTTATACAGAAATCGTGAAGAAAGAACAAGTTAAACAGAAATAAACAGAGAAGAACAGGTTAAACAGAAATAAAGGGAAAGAACAGGTTATACAGAGAAAGAACAGGTTATACAGATATACACAGAGAAAGAACAGGTTACACAGAAAAAGGGTGTATTGAGCAGGTATTGGGACAAAAGATTAGATCAGATCAGACCTTACAATGTCCATGTATTTCCCAGGTCTGCTTTCAATTAAAAAAACCTGCATAACGCAATAACATTAAGAAAAGAAATTGTATAAAATTCTACTCAAATCAGTTGAATTGCTTGGATTTGGGAGACTATCCCAGAATGCATTCTTGATCTTGAAATGATCCCAGAAGATCCAGTAAGAAATGGAAGCTTGATGGTGACATAAAATACTCCCACCATGTGAATGCATGTTGGCTTATAAAGACATTTTCTTCCATAAAATAATACATAATCTTTATAACCACAAAACATTAAACACAACCATCCAAGACTGGCCTCCACTCACTGAGAAACATCTTTAAGGAAGTCCAGAGTAAAGTAATGGTTACAGATATTGCCCGCATTGAACGTCAACCGTCCATCTGGATTCCTCTTCTCTGCTGTCTTGAGCGTTATTTCGCTGTACTCGACCACCTGATATTGGCCATCCACTTTGCACACCACCCCTACAGCCTCTGTGGGGTATGACTTCTCTACAACCTACAAATATGACATGAAATTCAAGGGCTAGACATTGTTTAAGTGAGTTGTTGGTGGTACAAATAAACATTTCTCTACTAAAACCGTACCCACAGTATTGACTGCAAATTCTCTAAATAATGGTCTAGATGCCTCCCTTGGATAGTAAAATTTATGTTGTCTATGATGGTAACATGTTAAATTCTCTAATAATTCTCATGTCAAAAGCCAAGTGAGCTTGAAATTTGATGAATATAATGGCAGGGACGACTGGGCTGATGTGAGGAATGACAGACAGTGAATACTTCTCATATATCTGGCCCAATTCCATCAGATTCATCAATTTTAAGCTCATTGGGATCTTACTTGAGAAACCATGGGTCACCCATCCCAAAATTTTCAGAAATTTTTGTTTGCATAGCAGGCTACATGTGACCTAAATTTCTAGACTTTTAAGAACCACATCTTTTCAGTGGTCAAACATGTCAAAAACTCTTCTGTGACTGCTTTTCGGTATTTTCTCATAGGCAAAATATGATGGTCCATGTAGTTAAAACAGTTTTCAAATGAAGTAACAATCACCTATCTGTGTGCATTAGTAACATAGATCTGACCAGTTGAAAATGGCAGGTTATTGAAATTAAGTTAAATTTTAATGACCTAAAATTCAGAAAGTTGTTTTACCTACATGTAGATATGTGTAATTTGGGATCCAAATGTTGGTCATATAATCTACTCACCATGTCAAATTTCAAGAAAATCGGTGATGCTCATGTCCAACTTGAATGTTTGGTTGATTTGGTGTGAAATTACTCCACGTTGTCCCGAGGCACAATAATTGTGACACTCCTATATCTGGGACATTGGGTATATAGTTCATTTATGACGAGATACCGCTTTTCAACGTGGCTTGAAATGTTAGCAAATGGAACACTGGCCAAATTGACGTCACTTAGTCTTACACCGATATGCCGAAACTGGTCAGAGAAAGAGTAGCTTACCTTAGCACCACAGTTTGCCCCCTTATGTATACAGAATCCTATGAAGACGGGGTCAGCCATTTTGACGAGTATATTATCAACACAGTACACATGGATATGCTCTATCCCTCGTCTCTCCATATCCTCCATGACACCACTACTGCTGTTACTGCATAAAGCTTTATACAACCCTCCATTACCATCTGAAATAAAATACACATTTTTCTTTTAGTTGGAACATGGAATGATTATGCTTCTCAACCCAGGCACTTGAGTTGGCCGTATGAAACTTACCTTAAAAGTTGTGTATTAAAGTGGGGTTCATTTTCATTTTTTTCTTTCAACTTCTTGAAATATCAGACATTTTCTATAGGCTTTCACACAATTGTGTCATAAAATATTGACAATCAAATAAAATTTTATCACCAAGCTCAGCAGTGCTGTAGCCGCAGCAACAGTATGCAAACCATGTCTGGCAAGAATCATGACCCAGTAATATTCCATGGAGTGCTATTGTTCTCCATATTGTTTATCTGACCAAAGATTGATGAGATGTCAATCTCAGACCATGATCAGTCTATTGTTGGAAATACTGGACTAAACATCCACGCATCGATTGCAGAGTTAAGTAAAATATAAATAAAATGTTTTTTCAGCCTTCTATTGGTTCTCATTTGTCAACAGTGAACTAAAGAGCCGCATGTAATGCTAAGCAAAAACCAAGAAGAAGTTTTTTGATGAGATGACATAGCATATAAAACTCGGCAGCGGAGAGGTGACCTCCGTACTAATCTTCCAAATGCCACCTCTACATGCATCACCTTGCTGACAAAAATTTCTTCACTAATCTGCTTGACTCACCTGGTGCGAGTGCAACTTTGGCTTGGTTTGAGAGTATTAATTTGCCGTCAAATGTCAGGGCAGGTAATTGGTTCTGTTCAAATAATACGACATTCTCTGGCTTCAGACCAAAATGATTGTGCTTCCGGAAGAAGTCTTCCGTGGGCTCTTTTGTGTGTTCACTTGTCATGATGTACCTGATAGAAGAGAGGAAGGTGAACATCACCTGAAGCTGTTAATAAAAGGTTATGTAAACAGTTTTAGCCTTGTGTGGTCTACGGAATGACAAACATGCATGCTGTAATATCCACAACGGCCTTGTGTTGTTCTTACAACTTATACTGTACATGCCGGAATGATCAACAAGTTTGGTTTTAAAACTCATAATATTTGACAAAAACAATGTTTGTTATTGTTTAAAATAACTGCTGAGAGACAATGAATAAATTCCAATCTGAAACTTTTGTGTTATTTTGTTGCAATGAATTTTATCAAATTCAACCCACAACAAAGATGTGTTGTATATATTTAATGTAAATTATTTTTATTTTACTACGATACATTGAAGACTTCCAGGAAAGCATCAATACATGTACATGTAGCTTGGGTGTAATCTTGTTACTGAATAAAATACAGCGCACCCTTGGACATAGTAATTGATCGAAATAAGTTTCTTCTTCAACTAAAAATTTTTCAGACAGTAGATAAAGTGAAAATTTACCAGGGGACCACACCGCTCTGTCCAGTGGCATTCTCTGCCAGGCGTTGAACTTTGAGGATTCTTTCTGCTTGGAGCTGGTATAACGTCTTCCCTGAGGGGAGGCCCACGTTGTACATGCCCTTGGGGTAAGCCACACCCAGTCTGGTGCCCTGACCTCCGGCCAACAATAACACTGCCACCTTCCCATGGCCAAGCTGTTTGAGTCCTGAAAACGGAAAGTTTGACAGAACATCAATTAAAATTTGAACAAAAATGTACATTATAATATACTCATAAAGCGATCAAGTCAAAACAAATGCAAGAGACTTGATCATGATGACAGACTGTGAAATAATAGTTTACGGTGAAATGTGAAGGTTTTTTGAGTCTCTGTATTATATAGATTGATATAGATTGAATAATGATAGTAATATCAGTCTACCTACTTTGCTTGGTTTAATTTTGAATAATTTGTCTGCTAGAATCTTTTTAAAAGTTGGTACCCCAAGTCAGCTGAATTCAGATTTGCAAAGTGTCATCCCTTAGCTAGCTTTCTTTGATTGTGACATCATGTGTCAGACCAGCTGCTCGAAGACTGAACATTACAACTATTGCATCGATCTGGCCTGGCGGTTTGGTGTGACGACACAAACTAGCATCAATCAAGGCCTAGGGCAGATAAGCGAAGCGGATTTCATTTCTGAGATTGACCTGTTTGAGACGCCAACTTTTCTAAAGTCAGTTGGAGACAAGATACTTCAAATAAAACCAAGCAAACTAGATCTATAGGCGGATAAATACATCATTAACTAACCCACGAAAAATATGTAGAGGAGAATAAGAAAACACTTGGATTTCACTTTTAAGTTGTTTGATAAATTGGTTGTTGCTCAATTGGACCTCTGAATTGATATTTTGATCATGATTACATGTACATTGATCAGTTTGCAGATATTGGCTGTGTCGTGTGGGTACAGTAAATAGAGTATGTATATGCTAGATTCAATAGTCAATTGAAAGAAGATCAGGTTTTAATTAGGCTGCTCCTTCAAATCACCCCAGTTGAATCACTTGAATCGCAGATCTACTTTATCATCCTTACTCCATTTATCTACCTATTGGACAGGGGTGTTACATACAACTTACACTGCTCTGACACTCCGACTAAATCCCTTCACACCTATGATCATTAGTTGAGAGGTCTTACCCACATTGCAAGTCTAAAGTTTAAATGGAAATGTCGAGGCACACACGTATATATCAGGCCTGCTTCCAAACATGTTGGGACAACACTTGGGCTGGGGAGTGAAGTTTCGGCGGACTGCTTCAGAAATGAAGGGTGATTAAATACTGGGTTATGAATGTCCAGTTACTGCACACACGAAGTGATCTGTGGACAAAGCATTTAGCCTACGCCCTCCACCTCTTGTTTTGGCTAGATTGATAGGAACGGGAATATGGTAGAATCTGAGATTCTAACAGGAGAGACTGTAATTCCAGTTTTGACCAGTAGAAAACTACAATCTCACATTTGACTGGAAAAATCTTGAATTCTACCAGTAGAAACTAGAATTTCAGTCTCTACTGGTAACATCTAAAATTCTATCAGGCTGCTGCAGCAACTAAACTGTTCAATATAAAGCTGAAATAAAAGTGAAACAAATTACAAAATATAGAACTGGAATCATTAACATGATCATGATGATGAATTTACGAGACTATAATTTCACCTGATAAGAAAAAAAATGTCTGCATGTAAAATCAGTCTTGTTAACATTCAATCAATCTTATGTACACATTAATATTGTGCCATTCTATACAAGTGTCACAGAATATTTGACATTTATCTATTTATCTACCTAATAAAAAAACTTCCTAATTAACTTGACAAATATTAACATTTCCTAAAGAACTCCAGATTACGAGATTGAGGTGATATTTACTGAAGGATTTACACAGAATTACGACCATGATCATATTTGGACATTCATGTAGTGGGTGTCGATGATATATGTGTATCCTATATACATGTACTTCTCATGTCATGCATGTTCAACAGCTACACATATCCATAAGGACCCTTTACAGAGGGTGTGGCCACACGATAATTTCTTATTGAATAGCTCTAATGGTCATTTTCAAAAGGTTTCAATGAAGCATATCACATCATAAACCAGCAATGGTATACTTGAACTTGAGTTGAATACAGGGCTTCGTGTTTAGCGTGAGTGATAGCTCACCTGCACGCAAACACTCGCGTAAATTCATGTCACAAGAGTGACTTTTAGCTCACGTAAACTGTCATATTTTATATTGTATTATATTGCAACCACTCGCCTGACTTTCAAATAACCTCTCCTAAATATTTTGACGTGGGCTATTTTTAGCTCGCGTACTTAATTCTGAACACAAAGCCCTGGAATACCTTCTAATTCTTATAGATACTGGTTTCCACACCAAACATAAAAGCAAACACAGAGGGCAGTTATCATCATGATGTTTATGATAGATCTTTTTTTCATGGTGCCTTATAATAAAACCAGATTCCAAGATCAATGGTTAAACTGTTGATGTACATGTAGTTAGGCTACATGTATACTGAAAATGTCAAAACACCCAAGTCAGAAATTTTACTTGTACTTGATAATTGCATGTGTTTATAAAATCCTAAACCGACATTGCTTTTTTGTCGCCCGCCACGTATTGGGGGGACTATGAAAATGCTGTTCGTCTGTCCATCCCTTCAGCCATCCCAGATGTTGTAAATGCAATACATGTATCTCAATTACATACATGGCTAGAACCTTGATCTTTGATACACTGGTATGTGTGGTTATCTACATGTAGGTCAAGTTCACTCAGGACTGACCGTGACCCATTTTCAAAGGTCGTTATCTAGGTCAAGTTCACTCAGGACTGAACTTGACCCATTTTCAAAGGTCACAGGTCAAAAGGAGAAGAGCAGTGAGTCCCCTTGTGAACACAATGTAGGCAGCAAATACGGCTAGAGCCTTGATATTTGGCACGATGCCATCTTATCATGCTTATGGGGGGCCTCAAGGTCAAGTTCATTCTGGACGGACCTTTGCCTATTTCCAAAGGCCACAGGTCAAAAATGTGAATAGCATTGTGAACATAATATCTCAAGAACAGTCTAGGGAGATGGAGGTTGAAAATTTGGCACAATGCTTCCTTACAGGTATGAAGGCTTCTAGGTGATGTTCACTCTGTACTGACCTTGACCTATTTTTAAAGGTCACAGAGGTCAAAATGTGAAAAAGCCATAATTGCTTGTGAGCACAATATCTAAGGGACAACTCGACCTAGATATAAATGTAATATATCCTCCTGAACAATATTGGGACAATTCTATGCTCTTGAGCTTTTAACACAGTTATTGCTGCCTCGAATACCTCATTTTGCAAGATCACTCTAGAACCTTGTCAAGTGAATTTTGGTAGTGATGGTAACATTTTCTTACAGACCGGCAGCCCAGCAGAGGACCTGCTACTGACTCAGCCTGTTATTAATAATACTGAACCCAAGAAATCTACACACATACACTCCATAGATGTATGAACCAAATCAATCCCTGATCTAAACTCTACATGACAGCTGCATTGAATTGATTAAAACCCCTGAAGATTGATTTAAACGAAGCCTGTGTTTGCACTATGCAATAATGCTCTGGACTGATCAGTACTATACTGAACTTCTTGTCAAATCTCATGTTAATAGTATGTGTGATTGTTCCTATATATACATATATGCATGGCACGGCATATGTCATAAGCGATTAATATCAAAACAGGTCGCAAGGAATCTGTGAGGTGTACTGTAGGGTACAACCATTTTGATTTTTCGTAACTGATCGTGAAGGTGTGTGGTAATGCCGATTGAATGTAATATTTTCTCAACAACCAATATATTAAATGCTCAAGCTTGTGAGCTCACTCTTATCATTTCATATCAAAGTGGCAACACCTGAAAGCATTGTCATATGACCATTTTCAGGCATTCTGATTTGAGGCGAGTGGTCTAGCTTAAAGCATCTATAGGACAGCGCACCAAAACTCAGAGTGCCTGCATTTTCAATTGGATTTCCTCCATTTCTACATGGAGGTGTGAGGCAAACATTTCCTGCCACCGAAGCTGAGAGTAATTGTCAGATTCAGTTGCTTCCAATACAATCACTGTGTGCTGGCCTTTGGGTCATCTACAATAATAATTTTGTTTCCAATAACCCTACCTAGCTACCCATATATTTAGCAGTTAAAAAACAGTTTTGGAGTAGATACTTTTTTTTAATTTCTATGTGATTCAGTAGTACTCCGAGAAATCCTATACAAAAAGGTCAAAAGTGACAATTAATAAAATAAGATAAAAAAATAAAATTCTTGCCTACCTACATGACCCTACCGACCCAGTTTTTCTAAAGTTTGTTACTTGAAAAACAAATAATTTTGTGGATGGCCTTACAAAAAAAATCCATGTTAACTGTTAAAGATTCTGGTAGTTCAACACTTTTCCTACAGGACTGTTATAGATTATAGGATTATCTCATACAGTCCACTCTAACAAGTGGTAAAAGTACCAAAATCCCATCAAAGAAAGTACCATACTAGAACATTAGGCAGACCCACCAAACTAAGCAATTTTGCTAGAATGGCCAGTGCACCTCTACTGCATACAGGTTATCAACTGCCAGACTTGCATATTCACAAGCCTAGATGATGACCAAGTACAGTTATTGTCTCGGTGAACTTTAACCACCCCAGAAAATCTAGATTTCAACAAGATTGACAAACAATTAACCTTCACCATGTTCACTAATGCAATATGTATAGAAAACAAGTATGAACTAGGAAGTTAAATGAAATGTAATCTTGATGAACTCGTACCTGCCCCACAATATTTGTACCCAGATAATTACAATGAAGACGACGACATTCATTTTATTTCACAGATATACTGATTTAGGGATTTGCACTCCCGAAAAAAAAAAAATGATTGTAAATTATAAACATGAAAACTGTATCAAGGGGTAGTGTCCCATAAGTGTACAATTATGTTTCAGAATATATGTGTTTATGGGGTGAGGCAAGACTTAGTTTGGGAGATAGAGGGTGGGGCTCAGTTCCCTGGGGGAGGAGACTACCTCTAGGGGTGCTGGATGCCCTGTGAATGTACAATAATGTACGCTTTCAGAATACAAATATTAATGTTAAGAGGCTTGGTTTGGGTGATAGCTGGATTTATACATGTAATGTGTCACTTTGATGAAGAGAATGTGAGCAGTGAAGAAGTTTTTTATTGTTTTTTTTTTTTTTCCATGAAGGAGTCTTGCCTTCATATCAATCAGATTGCAATGAGCAAAAAGAAGTTTTACATTTATAGTTCAGCAATACAGGTGCTGTACATGTACTTGGTTACTTGATTTTGTTTAAGCCCACCTTAGGTAAATAAAAATTTAACTTTTATTGTAATTGTAAATCATCCACTGGGACATGTGATCAGGTATATATATATATATATGTCATATGTAGTCAAGGTCACAGGCTATAATAAAGCTAATGCAGGAACAGTTGACAAGTGTTCACCTTGTGAAATGACGATGATGCGGGCTATTGATTTATAGACAATATGAGTAAATACACCTGATGTAGTAAATCTGAAACATCTGCTCATAATTTGCCTACAGATACCCTAGTTTTCCTGGACAATATACCCTTCAAGTATGTGTACTGTACTGGCAATGATA
>JAVTVY010039711.1:0-19213 GCA_036873755.1 Hanleya hanleyi | reverse complement strand
GACCGGCACTGACCTTTGACCCCGGCGCGCAAAGGTTTCCACCGCACCGCGGTGGAAACCTTTACACCGCGCGCGCCGGGGGCAAAGGTCAGTGCCGGTCACCTTTAGCGACGTACACCAAACAGAAGCGAGTAGTTAAAATCCGTCACAGAGCTCTCGTCCAATCAGAAGCGAGTATTTTGACCCGGTGCATTATGGGACATATCCAAGATGGCGGTTCCAAAATGGCGGATCCAACATGGCGGCTCCAAAATGGCGGCGTATGAGAGCTTCTGGACATGGACCTGATAGATGTCCAGAATGGTGGAACATTCGTAAACATTCGGGCACTTTTACATCCGGGGACTTTTACATCCGGAGAGACACGGAAGTGCCCGAACATGATATCAGCTAGCGTGCTATAAAAGGGAAGCGGTCTGGCCGTTTCATCAGACACTCTGTCAACCACCAAGATGTTCACTTGTACTACGTGCTCGAAATCATTCACTCGTCTGCACGACTTGCGCCGCCATGAGGCTGCCAAGCACGAAGGAACCGCCCGGAATAACTGTACGATATGTACACTGTCGTTTCAGCGCCCGGATCATTTACAGCGCCACACACGTGCACGCCATGAAGTACCCAAGCGTCCATGCGAAGAATGTGATCGGCTTTTCAAACTGACCAGTCAGTTGCTGCGACACTAACGCACACGACACCCTGTTCCGCAGCCACGTTTGCAGGTAGAAGAGCCCGTAGGCACCAATATCGAGACAGGGGGAACTCCCACCCATCGCACGAGGGCCGATGATGATGTCACCCTAATTCAACAGTCAAATTCCGACGACAAGACCTTGGGCCAGATTTTGTACGACGTGGAGGGCAAAGTACACTTCGTGGACGAAGCCATAAATGTTCCCAGCGATCTGTTACACGAAGACCATCCAGTGAGTGATATTTATCGGCGCCATTGGCCCATGATCCGGCACTGTTTCTACCGTCATCGCCCTATTCAAGATATCTACAATTTCCGACTGACTGACCTCGCCCGTCTACGTAGCTACGTGGAAGCCATCTTCAATGATCAAACTATGGCCTTCAAATTGAATCTGGCGTTTGGTTATGTGCTGCAGCATAAAGAGACAGTCCAAGTCCGATATTTTTACCCGAGTAGTAACATCCGGGTATTTGACCAACCGTTTACCATCATTAACCGAGTGTCGCCAGAGACGATGCTGGAGAAACTGGACACCGTGGATCCCTTGGAATGGGCCCAACAACAACGCCCCAACACCAAGTGGACAGTGGAGAGTGTGACCAATGTTACGTTTTTCGTTACCAAGCTGACCGACCACTCCCATCGGCTGAATGCGTCACTCATGCACTGATGAATACCATAACATGCCGTACATACTCTATATGTCTACATGTTGATCGTTGACGGTACGGAAGTGACCGAAGAGACACGGATGTTACCGAAGATGTCACGGCTCGGCCCTCGACTTGGGGATAGTTGAACTGAGTGTGCTAAAAATAGATCACCAGCTAGCGTGCTATAAAATGGAGGCGGCCTGGCCGTTTCATCAGACACTCTGTCAACCACCAAGATGTTCACTTGCACAACCTGCCAGAAGCTGTTTACTCGTCTAGATACGTTACGACGCCACGAGGCCTCCACCCACAACGATGCTCGGTATACTTGTATAATATGCGCACGGTCATTCAATCGGAAGGATCATTTACTGCGTCATGAGAGGGTACTCCACGCGGGTGCGACGGTACTATGTAATGATTGTGGTCGACTCTTCAAACGACCCAGTCGGTTTAGACAGCACCAACGTTTGATGCATGCCCTGTCTCTACGGTTTGGGCGACAACTTTTCACTAAAGAGGAGCCGCGGAAGGTCAGACCCAGTGAAGATGAACCCGGAGAGACGAACGCCACTGGTGATGCGATGACGAAGAGCCTGCCTATACCCACGGTCCAGGAGGGCCTGGATATCCAGCCGAACCCCGCCGTTACGGTTTCGAGTCATACGCCTGACAACATCGAACATTTTCTGGACGAGCCCATAAATGTTCCTAGCGATCTCTTACAGGACGCCCAGCCAGTGAGTGACATTTATCGGCGCCACTGGTCCATGATACGGCACTGTTTCTATCGTCATCGCCCTATTCAAGATATCTACAATTTTCGACTGACCGTCCTCGCCCGTCTACCTAGCTACGTGGAAGCCATCTTCAAAGATCAAGCTACGTCCTTCAAATTAAATCTGGCGTTTGGTTATGTGCTGCGGCATAAGGAGACAGACCAAGTCCGATACTTTTACCCGAGCAGTAACATCCAGGTATTTGACCAACCGTTTACCATCATTAACCGAGTGTCGCTACAGACGATGCTGGAGAAACTGGACACCGTGGATCCCTGGAAATGGGCCCAACAACAACGCCCCAACACCAAGTGGACAGTGGAGAGGGTCACCAATGTTACGTTCTTCGTGACCAAACTACGGAATATTCCCATCGGGTGAATGTATTCACCCAGGCACTGATAGATACTCAGAATGCACAAACATGTATCTGAGGATATGTTGCTTCAACGGTTTCCTGGGCTGGCCGATGATGATTACAATAAACGGTTCAAAGCGAACATGGCCGAAGATGGAACTTTCTGGAATGGAGACTTCTGATTGGACAAGAATACATCTAACGGACAGGAACGAATATGACAGATGCAAATGGTGGTCTCTAATTGGACAAGAGTGTTCTTGAATTGTAACACCAAGTGGATAATGGAGATATTGACCAATGTTGCGTTCTTCGTGGTTAAACTGACCATCACCTCCATCGGATGAAAGTATTCACCCACGCACTGATAGATACTCAGAATGCGCAAACAACTATCTGAGGATATGTTGCCTCAACGGTATCCTGGCCTGCCTGACGATGATTAGAATAAACGGTTCAGATGGCACTTTCTGAAATGGAGACTTCTGATTGGACAAGAATACATCTAACGGACAGGAACGAATATGAAACATGCAAATGGTAGCCTCTGATTGGATAAGAATCTTCTTGAATTGTAAATATACCCAACACGGCTCCCCCAGCGTGGGTATGATGTAACATTGGGGAAAATAAACTATATGAAAAAAACTTCTTGTTGTTGTTGTTCTCTCATGTGTCATCCTTGTTGTTGCTGCTGTTGTTGTTCTCTCTCTGGTCTATATCATGGCGTTATGTTAGAGTGTTAAGGTGTAACGACGGGCGTTGACGGGCATCACCGCATTTCGAAGAATTAGTGACAATTCCATGGAATATCAGAGCTTCTGAGCTATTTCACCAGGGCGTATTTTTGTGCTCAAGGTCTGACTATAGCGATACCGCAACATTGTCTCATTGGACATTGGACCGTCTGACCTGGAGGTGACCCTTTGACTTTTTGAGCCGCGTCCGCGCGCGCGCGCGCGCTTGGCCCTTCATCTCACCTTCACATTGATACCTCACTCGGCTCCATCGGGCCACTAGGGGCGCCCCTAACGCCAAAAAGGCTATTTTTAAGATAAACATCAAAATCTGGTGTACGAAGATTTTTTTTTATTTTAGAGGTAGTGGGTCGAGTGAGGTATCATATTGAAGCTGACGTGAAATGCTTCACATTGATACCTCACTCGACCCCATTGCACCACTAGGGGCGCCTCTAACCCAAAAAAGGATATTTTGAAGATTGCGCATGCGCAGAATGCTGTTAGTTCAACCCACACCAGTCCATCAGATGCTCCTTCACGTCACCTTCAATTTGATACCTCACTCGACCCGATTGGTCCATTAGGGACGCCTCTAACCCCAAAAAGGCTATTTTGATGTTTTGATATTTTTCATATTATCTTCGCGCATGCGCAGAATTACCCTAATTCAAGCCCACACCCAGTCTATCAGATGCTCCTTCACGTCACCTTCAATTTAATACCTCACTCGACCCGATTGGCCCATTAGGGACGCCTCTACCCCCAAAAAGGCTATTTTCATAGCCTTTGGACTTCGCGCATGCGCAGAAAATTCAAAATAGCCTTTATTGGAGTTAGGGCAGCCCCTAGTGGTGCAATCGGGTCGAGTGAGGTATCATTGTGAAGCATTTCACGTCAGCTTCAATTTGGTACCTCACTCGACCCACTACCTCTAAAATAAAAAATCTTCATTCACCGGATGTTGATAATTATCTTCAAAATAATCTTTTTTTGAGGTTAGAGGCGTCCCTAATGGTCCAATCGGGTCGAGTGAGGTATCATTGTGAAGCATTTCACGTCAGCTTCAATATGATACTTCACTCGACCCACTACCTGAAAAATAAAATTTTGTTGACTTGACGTATGAAGATTTCCCTTCCGAAGGACGGGTTTTACTTCACATTTTTTTGTTTTGTTTTGAAATTTTTTTTTTGAAATGTACAAACTTTTACGTGAAGACAATATTCTTTATATATGTGTACTTCCTATTTCCCGCAGGAATTTATGCAATATCAATTCTTTCCGCAATAAACTTACAATTTTACTGGCAATGAAATTCTCCGTGTCAATTTGAGGTGGATATGAAAACGTACTGACATCACACGTGCAATGGCAACAATTCGCTACAGTGTAATGAAATGTGTTCATTTTTTAGGCGCCCGTGGTTTTATTAATATGCAAACACATATGCTTTTCTAATAGTTCATTGGCTGAACCGCGAGGCGGGAGAAAAAAATATTAAACTAATTTCGTCTCGCGAGGTCAAATCCTCAGTGTGTGTGTGCGGCGAACGCAAACCAACAACTCACCAGTTTTACCGGACAGGCAAATGAATTGCATGTTATTTTGACTCGATTCATACGCTCGACTCTTCAAAATGGACTTGAAGGAGACGTTATGCGGGAACTGAAATCAATTTCTTGAAACGTTTGCTCACCGTGAGCAACAAGAGAGCTAACAGGCAATTGAGGGGGTTAGCTCAGCTGATATGTAGATGGAAATATCTGTGAATTTCGAAAAAATGCGTGACAAGCCAAGAAACAGAAAACCGCTGGGATGTGGACACCAAACCAGGGAACATCTATGTGCCGCTGACCAAAATCATTAGCTTCATAGTTTAGTGCGTAAAGGTGTTTTGTACAATACATTGAATTGAATTGAATTTCATCCACGTGGTATACTGGACACCGGATTTACCGATGGAAATATCTGAATTTCGATTAGCATACAAATTCATGGTGTGTTATATCCCACCTAGGAAAAAAACAGCCCCCCAGATATGCATCAAACGTCCGGGAGTATGGGATATAGGTATACATCTGGACTAAACTTCTTTTATCAGGTAAGCTTGTCATAAAATGAGAGAGAGAGAGAGAGAGAGAGAGAGAGAGAGAGAGAGAGAACATTTCAATCTGCCAATTTTCGAGATGAAATTTTTTTCTTGACGAAATAGAAATGAACGCGAATCTATATTCTACAAAACATTTTTTCTTGACGAAATAGAAATGAACGCGAATCTATATTCTACAAAACACCAGAAAATATTAGCGTAGGTGAATTTTTTAGACTGTTTTGTGCTTTCATCGAAAGTGAAAACACATCTCGAAAAGTGTGTAGCAGTGTCGATATAAATCTTCAACCTAGATGTGAAAATAGATACCGGGGCATAAATTAGAGAGAGCATTTCAGTACACCTCAAAAAAATGAAACATGGACGGTATCCTTCATCTCGAGGGGTGCGCAAGTTCGATTCTTGCTTTCATTATGTGAGTATGTGTTGTACATGTGATCTTTAAATTTTATTATCACCAGACTAGCAGGGTAGGATGTGGGTTTCAGGAGTTCACCGGGTGTGACAATTTCTTTATAATGATTTGTGATAAAAGCGGGTAAAACCTAATGTCAAAATCTCCTTGAAGGTCACGGAGATGTCGATTTATTGCCGATCAGCTGATTTCCAGGACAGACAGACATTATTTCGGCTCTTTTCTCTTCGAAATTCTTGTAATTTGCTCAATACAAATAAATATTTAAATTGACTCTGAGTTTTCTGTTGGCATTATTTCAGCAATATTATGCACTAATGGGTTTTATCATTCTTTTCCATTCATGGAATTTTTACAGTTCCACAGTGTCACAAAACAACAATAATGCCATGATGTCACAATAAGACGTTACAGAGACAATTTCTGCTGTATACAATGGTATAAGGCACCTGTATACAATGGTATAAGGCACCTGTATACCATGGTATAAGGCACATGTATACAATGGTCAGATGTACCTGTATACAATGGTATAAGGCACCTGTATACAATGGTATAAGGCACCTGTATACAATGGTCAGATGTACCTGTATACAATGGTATGGTATAAGGCACCTGTATACAATGGTATAAGGCACCTGTATACAATGGTATAAGGCACCTGTATACAATGGTCACCTGTATACAATGGTATAAGGCACCTGTATACAATGGTCAGATGTACCTGTATACAATGGTATAAGGCACCTGTATACAATGGTCATCAAAATGGCGGCACCTTATCTTACAAAAACAACAAAACAAGCCGCCATTTTGAACCCACCCACTCACCCTACAGGTCAATCAGTACACAAGGTGAGTGGGTGGGTTCAAAATGGCGGCACCTTATCTTACAAAAACAACAAAACAAGCCGCCATTTTGAACCCACCCACTCACCCTACAGGTCAATCAGTACACAAGGTGAGTGGGTGGGTTCAAAATGGCCGCACCTTATCTTACAAAAACAACAAAACAAGCCGCCATTTTGAACCCACCCACTCACCCTACAGGTCAATCAGTACACAAGGTGAGTGGGTGGGGTCAAAATGGCGGCACATTATCTTACAAAAACAACAAAACAAGCCGCCATTTTGAACCCACCCACTCACATAGGCCACGCCCACTTTTTTGTCACACCACCCCAATACCGCCCCAAAACCTCCTCAATTGTGACGTCACACACAGGTCTGCGCATGCGCAGTGAGGCGCTAACTACTCAATTTGCGGTGTCCCTACAATGGTATAAGGCACCTGTATACAATGGTCATCAAAATGGCGGCACCTTATCTTACAAAAACAACAAAACAAGCCGCCATTTTGAACCCACCCACTCACCCTACAGGTCAATCAGTACACAAGGTGAGTGGGTGGGTTCAAAATGGCGGCACCTTATCTTACAAAAACAACAAAACAAGCCGCCATTTTGAACCCACCCACTCACCCTACAGGTCAATCAGTACACAAGGTGAGTGGGTGGGTTCAAAATGGCCGCACCTTATCTTACAAAAACAACAAAACAAGCCGCCATTTTGAACCCACCCACTCACCCTACAGGTCAATCAGTACACAAGGTGAGTGGGTGGGATCAAAATGGCGGCACATTATCTTACAAAAACAACAAAACAAGCCGCCATTTTGAACCCACCCACTCACATAGGCCACGCCCACTTTTTTGTCACACCACCCCAATACCGCCCCAAAACCTCCTCAATTGTGACGTCACACACAGGTCTGCGCATGCGCAGTGAGGCGCTAATTACTCAATTTGCGGTGTACATACTACTAACTTATTTAAACAACACAGTACTCCTCAGTCTGAAAACCATTCAATCATTGATTATGTTAACAGTAGAATTCAACACTAATGTGTCAAATTCAGGGAAAGTGGATAAGTTAGCTTCAGGGCCCTTTTGTTTGTTTGTCATCTTATTAAACACCATAATAGTCACTGTGCCCATAAAGTCCATTAAATGAATATTTAATCATTTCTTTGTGGTCATCATTTTGCTTAATGAAGAACTTAGCAAATAGTCTTAAATACCTCCACCCCTAAATAATGTGCAGTCATCGTTATATTCTGAAGAGCCGAGTCAAACCAATACATCAGTAACAGAATCAACACTACCAGTTTGTCAAATCTGGTTATCAATTTGGGCAACTCAAAATTCTCACCCAGCAGGCCATTTTGAGCCCATTCAGGCAAGTCAGAGCAATTCTCAAACTTGGGACACCTTAGCTGCTAATCATCATGCCACTTCCCCTATGCAATTCTGTCAATTGAAAATCTAAGCATTTTTATTGGTCTCTGCAGACCAGTTTGTTCCATGGCAACAGAAGTACTATTTTTGTCATTGCAGTGTCTTATAATACCCATTTTCCCCAGTCAAAATCTATTATTTGAGCAAAAAAAATTGTATTGCGAGTCCACGATAAATTACCTTTTTACCCAAGAAATTTATGGTCTTTCCCTTCCTCGTACTGAAATGGTGCCTGAACTATAGGGGCCAACTATAGTATATCATCCACAATTTGTGAAATGACACAAGTGTGGTCCAGTATGACCAGTGCCCATTGTGCCTGAACTCATATCTGTCCATGCAAATATCAGAGTACTCCTTCCATCGACAACAACTCCGCAATTCCATCTCACTTACCACAAAGGAGCAGTATAACAACTTCTCTATTGGCAAATGTTACATGTATATTTCAGAACAAAGCAATAGTTTCAGTCATACAAAATGTGGTTCACATTACATGTTCACAGCACCAGTAGAAGAGTATCAATAATGACATGAAAGACAAGAACATAAACCTGATAAATGGTCCAACCATTCCCACAGAACTGGTCATCCAAAGCCTAATTAATAGGATTTTCTGAAAAGCAAATATTACTGGGGAGTACAGAATGTAATGAAAACAGGTAGCTGATTTATGCATATATGTCTAATACAGAGAGAACATGAAGTTAGTAATCTCCACAGTCTTCATTTGAAGCTGCCAATATAGGATTTGCTGAATAAGAGAATAATCCTGATGAATAAGCCTTTAACTTGGAATAATATGCACAACTGTTGCTAGAAAAATTGGAAGTATTTGAATGAGAGTAAACAAGCAATTACATTAAATAAACAAATTGAAATGAACAAATATTGAAAAATGGAAATCTACCGTGTAAAAATTTATATTTGGTGCACTAAATTTACTTTCATGAGAAAATATATGAACATGATTTACAAAAAGAACACAATCAATGTGAATTAGTTTCAATGGCATGAAAAAAGATATAAACAATCCATTAAAAATATATAATGTGAACTTGACAGGAAGGTTCCACTGGCATATCTGTAGTCGTACTTGTATTATTATGATAAACCATCTGAGCAAAAAGCAAATTTTGCTGCATCATTGGTATAGAACCCAAAGCTACTGAGATCACTGATGAGAGTCCAACTGGCAGACACCTTCCTTCCCCTATCTGGATACCGACAGCATGGATGATGAACAAGGCTCTCCAACAGCTTTTGGTAGATGACTGCAATACTTGTAGTTGTGGAGAACACCTGTGAGGAGAGAGGAAAATAGGTTACATAACATACACAAGAAAACTTGCGGAAACAAACAAGCCCCCTCACTACTAATGAAATCCGAAACATGTTATCCATTCAAACCACCCTCTCAGACTAAGGCATTAATAGGTATTAATGCAGCGACCCTGGCATATAACACCATGATGAACCATCCCCAGCTCATAACATCCAAAAGACAAAGAGGAACATTTAACATCCAACAATAGTTTGCTTGTTTTAGTAACCTAAGAGCAGCTCCTTATTACCGAGCCCCAACATCCTGCAGGATGTAAGGCATGTCTGTCAATTCAAACATCAGTCATTTCAATTTCGAGGGCCAGCTGTCACTTCATTCCTCATTATGATACATGTATAGCATACAGCATAGGAATAATGAACACAAAGAGGAGACCTGCACAGAACATCCTATCACATATAAGGCAGGCCTGTCATTTCAATACTGAGGCCTGTCATTTCAATACTAAGGCCTGTCACTTCATTCCTCATCATATGCTGTACAACCTAGGAATAATCACCACAAAGATGAGACTCTGACATAACATCCTGCCAGATTTAAGGCAGGCCTGTCATTTCAATACTGAGGCCTGTCACTTCATTCCTCATTATGATATGGTGTACAATCTAGGAATAACAACCACATAAAGGAGACTGTGACATAACATCCTGCCATATATACAATGTAAGACAGGCCTGTCATTTCAATCCAGGGGCCTGTCACTTCAACCCAGGGGTCCGTCACTTCATTCCTCATTACTATATGGTGTACAACCTAGGAATAATGACCACAAAGAGGAGACCCTGACATAACATCCTATCAGATATAAGGCAGGCCTGTCATTTCAATACTGAGGGCTGTCAGTTCAATCCAGGGGCCTGTCACTTCAACCCAGGGGTCTGTCACTTCATTCCTCATTACTATACGGTGTACAACCTAGGAATAATGACCACAAAGAGGAAATCCTGACATAACATCCTATCAGATATAAGGCAGGCCTGTCATTTCAATACCGAGGCCTGTCATTTCAATACTCAGGGCTGTCGCTTCATTCCTCATTATTATATATATGATGTACAACCTAAGAATAATTATCGCAAAGATGATACCGTCCTAACATCTTATCAGATATAAGGCAGGCCTGTCATTTCAATCCAGGGGCCTGTCACTTCATTCCTCATTATGATATGGTGCACAACCTACAAATAATCACCACAAATAGGAGACCCTGACATAACATCCTATCAGATATAAGGCAGGCCTGTCATTTCAATACTGAGGCCTGTCATTTCAATCCAGGGACCTGCCACTTCATTCCTCATGATCATATGGTGTACAACCAAAGAATAATGACCACAAATAGGAAACTCTTACATAACATCCTGTCCGATATAAGGCAGGTCTGTCATTTCAATACTGAGGCCTGTCAGTTCAATCCAGAGGCCTGTCACTTCATTCCTCATCATATGGTGTACAACCTAAGAATAATGATCACAAATAGGATACCCTTACATAACAACCTATCAGATATAGGGCAGGCCTGTCATTTCAATACTGAGGCCTGTCATTTCAATCCAGGGGCCTGCCATTTCATTACTCCTTATGATATGGTGCACAACCTACAAATAATGACCACAAAGAGGAGACCCGGACATAACATCCTGCCAGATATAAGGCAGGCCTGTCATTTCAATACTGAGGCCTGTCATTTCAATCCAGGGAAATGCCACTTCATTCCTCATGATCATATGGTGTACAACCAAAGAATAATGACCACAAATAGGACACCCTTACATAACATCCTGTCCGATATAAGGCAGGCCTGTCAGTTCAATCCAGAGGCCTGTCACTTCATTCCTCATCATATGGTGTACAACCTAAGAATAATGATCACAAATAGGAGACCCTTACATAACAACCTATCAGATATAGGGCAGGCCTGTCATTTCAATACTGAGGCCTGTCATTTCAATCCAGTGACCTGCCACTTCATTCCTCATGATGATATGGTGTACAACCAAAGAATAATGACCACAAATAGGAGACCCTTACATAACAACCTATCAGATATAGGGCAGGCCTGTCATTTCAATACTGAGGCCTGTCATTTCAATCCAGGGGCCTGTTACTGCATTCCTCCTTATCATATGGTGCACAACCTACAAATAATGACCACAAATAGGAGACCCTGACATAACATCCTATCAAATATAAGGCAGGCCTGTCACTTCAATACTGAGGCCTGTTATTTCAATCCAGAGGCCTGTCACTTCATTCCTCCTTATGATATGGTGCACAACCTACAAATAATGACCACAAAGAGGTGACCCTGACATAACATCCTGTCAGATATAAGGCAGGCCTGTCATTTCAATATTGAGGCCTGTCATTTCAATCCAGGGGCCTGTCACTTCATTCTTCATTATGATATGGTGCACAACCTACAAATAATGACCACAAAGAGGTGACCCTGACATAACATCCTGTCAGATATAAGGCAGGCCTGTCATTTCAATATTGAGGCCTGTCATTTCAATCCAGGGGCCTGTCACTTCATTCCTCATTATGATATGGTGCACAACCTACAAATAATCACCACAAATAGGAGACCCTGACATAACATCCTATCAGATATAAGGCAGGCCTGTCACTTCAATACTGAGGCCTGTCATTTCAATCCAGAGGCCTGTCACTTCATTCCTCATTATGTTCCCTGTATCGATAAATATCTACACTGACTGAATGAGCATGCGTGCTGCGTGTTTCTGCACAGTGCAGTTTAGAGTGTTAAACCCACAGTTTAGGTGGTTGTAAACTCTGACAATATGAGAATAATAATATTGCACATAATTACCTCGTTTTCACCAGCTTGGGTTTGAAAAATAGCCCTTGGGCTCCATTACCCCTTGGGTATAAGTTATTGTCCACCATCAGCAATCATGCATTGCATTAGATGTATTTTTAGAGCTTTGACAACATCATGTAGGTTAACAAAAATGTGGCTCAGTAGGGTTGCCTGTAGTTCTCTCATTTTAGAATAACACGGAAATTGTGGCGGGTAAGCTTTTGCCAAGACGCCCTTAATTGATGAGAACAATTTTGCGCAGAGGTTCTGGTAGAGCATAACAAAATTCTTAACTCTAGATATACTCTTTTATCTAGCTCTTAATCAAATCAAGTAATTTAATCTTCATTGTAATATTCAACAATTTTCTGATATATTCTAACTTAATTGCATAAATGGAATATGAATTTGGAGATGTTAGACTTAACATAGCATTTGAACTTTAGAAGATGAAGTGTTTTGATGGCAAGAATTATTGAGACAACTCTGTGAATAGTCTAAAATTGATTCAGCATTGGAGGTGATGCAATGTAGAGATAACATGATTGCTTGTTTTTCAGAATGCTCTTGCACTGGTACGAGGGGCAGACCTTTCACAGATGACACAGCAGCATGCTGATGCGATGCGTGCATATGCATGTTCTAAAATTGTGAGCTCATCAAACAAACCACCGAGCCAGAGAACCACCTGTGATATGGTGGAATGCTGCCAACCAGGGCTGAAAAAGCCTTGGATCAAATGTGCTGTTTGTGGCAGATGGTGCCACTTTGTCTGCGTCTGTATTGTGAAAGCACCTAAAGAGTTTTGCTGCCCTGTGTGCGATGCACAGTACGAATGACATATGAAGTCAATGTATGCAATCCACAATAACTGGTGCAGGTGGTAGGGGACGTGGGCCTCTATGGTCGATTTTTTTTCTATAATTACACTTATAAATGGGCAATTCCATGTAAACATGGACATGATCAGTAAAATATAAACTTACTGGTATGTTACTAATTCTTATAACAGTTTATATTCTAAGTTTAATACTGACCTACTTCTGATGAAAATTTCTGGTGATTTTTGATGAAAATCACTGGTGATTCTGAATTGGACTGTGCCCTTTTTGATATAGGCAGGATTCAAACTTGGGGGCAGGGGGATTTGCAAGAGCTCAGTGCACATTGGATTTCTAATGACTACCCTACTTCATAGCTCCTGTGACGCTAGTCACACTGCCATGTTCCACTAATTGACTTATATTTATTTTTTATGAAATGTTGTGCAAAATAGCATAAAATTTTCTGTTCATCATAGGGTCGATTTGTCATCTTGGCTACTCTTACTTTACTAAATAAATCTTTATCTTTTGTCCACAATACATTGGCCTAATTATATACTTTAACCAGAAAATGCAGATAGCTGAAATTCTCTTTAGTTTATGTAGCATACACAGTTGTATCCTATCATGTTATATGATGTAACCTGAGTGATGACAAATGATTTGTTTCTAAAATGATAAAAATTACTGAACAGCATTACAGAAAAATTACATAATTTCTTTGTCTTACTTGTGCCTTAGTGATTTCTGATACAGCTGCTCATATATATTGAGCACTAAGAAAAAAACAATGGTACATGTACCAGTACTTTGAAAATTGGGCAACCTGAATGTCATGTAACATGAGTCACATGTGATGTGCATCTCGTTAAACAGAGAAAATAACTGCAACTTTACAGCTGTATGTTAAACAACTACATGCATTGAACATTTGAAACTAGAATTTTGCTCAGTGATATTGCAATACTTTTTATCTTCAATTATGACTATATACACTTGTGCATTATATCCTAATTTGGGATTTTGCTCTATGTACTGTAGTACCCCTGGACATAAAGAGTTGGCTTGCAGAACTCTTTGGTTGTTCATGTACATTGATGTTCGAAACAAGATATAAATTACACAAATCATGTCAAATGATAATGAGGACTGTATATCCAATATACAATTTACAGATTCAATAGGATTGTGGGTCACGAGCATATGGATGTGCACTGCAAGTTTGGTGTGCCTATGGTAAGTCATTTTTACCCCTCGGCCATTTTGGCCTCGGGGTATTGGCGCGCCATGTACATCCGTGCGTTACCGCATTTTAGGCAAAACCGCTTGAGACACAACCACCAAATTTTCAACACTTATTTATCTAGTGCTAAGTCAGACGCCTATCGAAAGTGGCTCCTCTCGGCCCATATTTTACAGAGTTCTGCCCCTTTACAGATATATTAATTTCTATTTCTGTCCTATATGCCTATATGCCTGAATGTAACCAGCTATATCTGCAGAACTGTGTTCGGTATAGCTACTATATTTTGGAAACTTATTTATATTGTATGCTACAAGCCAACAAAGGATTACGGAGTTATGCCCCTTTCAGATGTAATAATCTCAGATTTTGTTATCTGTAGCTGAATGTACAAGTTATATCTGCAGATACGTGTTCAGTACAGCTTATTCGTCTCGGTTCTTATTTTACAGAGTGCTAAGTCAGACGCCTATCGAAAGTGTTTCCCCTCGACCCATATTTTATAGAGTTATGCCCCTTTACAGATATATAATTTTTCTATTTCTGTCCTATATGCCTGAATGTAACCAACTACCGGTATATGTCTTGATTATACCACAGTTCTCTATCTCTTTCCCAATTCACACTACACATGGGTGTCAATCACTTTTGATTAGATCAATGTCATGTTAAGATATCTTGGCAACGAGAAAGCTGGGATGGTTTCGCATAAATTAAACGTTGCCGCTGGGTAATGAGGTGACAAACTGTAACCTGAGTCATGGTAACCCGATTCACGCTATCTATCTCCCTGTTGCTATAGATATAAAGTTCAATATTGCATATATATTTTGCTGTAGATATACATACTTTGTTTAATCAATGTTTCAAAGAGAAATGTCACTTGAGCTATAGTGGTCTGGGGGTCATGTCCTTTTTTTTGTAACTAAACATGATAGAATGCAGCATATTCTATCCAAATACATGTACATTTAGAATAATCATATAGCTTTGTTCATATATCACTATTGTTGCATATTCTGTTTTGAGTAAAGTTTACAGTATCAACATTTTCCCCGGATGAACTGTAACCCGAGTGAGCATAACTGGAGTGCTGCTATCTTCTTTAATTATTTCCCTGTTACTATTATATATCAGGTTCAATATCGCACATATATTTTCGTATGGATGGGCTTTGTTTGATGAAAGTTTGATGAATTCTCTCAAGGAATTACATGTACTATATATAAACCACAGGCCCGCAAAACAAGGGTTTTTGGGGGGGGGAGGGGGGTGTGGACGGTGGTATTACGGTGAAGTGTCAAAATATGGGGTGTGTATATATAACCCCATGCTTTATATAAAACTACAACAAGATATGAAACATACTTTGGGCGAATTGAGAAATAAACGGTTTACTGTGAAATAAAATACATCACCATATTCTACAAGTATCACTTTATATATTCCCGTCGTCAAATTAGTAAATTTGTGCAATTTTTTACCTTTGCCGGGCGATTCAAAATCCAACGTAACTGTCCATCCATCCCAGAACAGCGAGATTATGGCGGGCTTCGTTCTCAATTCTGATTTGTGAGCTGATCAGTGTGTCACCTATCTTGCTGGAGGCGTGTCGCAACTGACCAATCAGAATTGAGAAAGAAGCGGACCATAATGTCAGTGTGCCGGGCTGAATGGACAGTTACGTTGGATTTTGAATCGCCCAACAAAGGTATAAAATTGTACAAATTTACTGATTTGACGATGGGAATATATAGAATGACAATTGTAGAATATGCTGATGTATTTTGTTTGGAGGTAAACCGTTTATTTCTCCATTCACCTATTAGTGCGTTTCAGACCTTGTTGTAGTTTTATATAAAGTATGGGGTTATACATAGAGACTTCATATTTCGACACTTCACCGTAATACCACCGTCCACACACCCACCCAACCCCCACACCCCCAAAACTCTTGTTTTGCGGGCCTGTGTTAATACATGTAAACTCAAACAAAGCACATTTCTGTTGCTCAATGTTATTGCATGAACATTGGGAAAAATGAATAAATGATGAACCTGAAATCTTTCTACACTGTGTGTTACTTACGTTTCACTGTTTGCTTGTTTATATTGGTTGACTGAATAATGATCATGTTTTTGTGGTGGATGGACCATGATCTTCACCTGTTTTAAAGAGAAAATATTTAAGGTTTTATTGAATATTCACTACAAAACATGAATCACGTATACATACATGTACATTTATGTTTTTTCTTGGAACACTGTTTTAACACAGCAGTGTGAATATCCCAATAGCTTGAATGTTGGACACTCAGTGGAGGATGGCACCAGAATTGTGCTGCATAGGCCCGGGCCCCACGAGGGTTCATGGCTGAATGTGAAGAATGTTTTATTGATGTTAAGCTTTTAGAATATGGGGTAGGGTGATGTGGAGTTTAGGATATAGCGGGTGGGGCATATATCTGAGGAGTAGAAGTCCAAAATGGGAGTATTTTACTCAAATTAGGTGATTTCAGTTTTGGGCATTTTATAAAAAAATTGTTTTCAAATTTGCAAACCAGTTTCAACGAAGGTAATGGTAATATTGTTTCTTCAGTTGTTGTAATAAATCCTACTATTTCAGTAATAAAACATACAAATTTTGAGATTGAAATTGAGTTTTTAATTCATTTTGCCCTGGATTAGCATTGGCGCAAAATGAATACTGTCCCTGGATTAGTGAATTCATATTAAATGTTTTATCAAGTAAACTTTCGTACTCTATGGGGCTATGGGATGCGAACCATGCTTTAGGTTAGAAGGAGCCCCTACGAGTAGGGATTCATACCTTGGATTAGTGGTAGCTTCTTCATAAGAATGTTTTATGATGAAAGCTATTGGAATATATGCGGTTATAGGGTAGGCAATGCTTAATTAGAAAGATATAGGATGGGCCATATTGCATATAGTACTGGAGAACAGGATGCAAAGCTCAGATTAGTGGCTGCTATAGGACTGTACTGATGTAACCGTTCAGAATATACAGATGCTAATAGGTTAGGAGATAAGATGGTGGGCACATAGCCCTGGAGGGTGCATCTTCACAAGTCCAGGTAAATACTAAATACTCACAGAGAGTTTAGCTGGACATTTTTGGTGATTCGAATGGGTTTTTTCGTCGATGCATCATTCCATGCGCTTGTTTTGAATTAGCATGACGGTATCCAAAGCCTGCGGTTTTTACTTTGACATTCGATGTCGATTTCATACCGACATGAAAGCACTTTGACCTACATTGAAATACAAACCTGTAACATGTCCTACCTTGCAGGAGATTGGCATAATCAGCTAGCTTAGCGCGTTCACTTATTGGCAGGGGCGTAGGAGCACATTTGAAAGTGTATATATGTTAAATGCTTGACTGGTGCTATATAAGATAGGCCTTATAACACTGCAGTATCGAAAAGAGCCCCCCCCCGGTTCCACGGCCCCTGATTGGTTTGATTAGAGGAAACCAATTGACCTATTTATATCCAGAACCAGTATGGATAACTAACAAAGCCAGTGTATCGATACGAACAGATCGATACACTGGTACGTGAGGATGTAGAACCAGCTTCATAGGAATTTTCTTCTAAGTAAGCTTTCAGATTGTATCGGAGTATGGGCTGCTATAAAATGTGCATTGCTGTAAGATATGAGAGCTGACAATCAAATTGTATTGTAGTTGTCTATCGGCAAGCACGGGCAACTGTCACATCCAATTGCACCGCAATTCGGGCAGAATTTGGTTGCCCAAAGGAAATATAGATTGCCCTGGGCAACCGGGCAAAGGGCTATATCACACCCTGTTATATGCCTACAATAAGAAATTATAAGGGACTTGCACAATATGGGGCAGCCAGTGACCTGTCATGAAATTACTTCCATTTAGTCCATTTCTCAACTTCATGACAGTGGCTGAGTGAGCCAAACAATATCTCGGTGCGGGATTTGAACTCCCGTTTTATGCCTGTATTGTGCAAGCCTCCCATTCACAGGAAGGAAGTTCTTCACTTTGAAGCCTTACCTATTTCAAAAATTACCTTCGTAAGCTTATATCCCAATTTTCTTAGATTTGCATCTCTACCAAACAGTGCATAGACAGACCTGAAAAATATATTCAGAAACATAACTGTTTTTGTCAATTCTGGCAACTCCATGTTTTACATACTAAAACATCAAATACAAAGATACAAAGACTTCTGATGCATACGAAGGACTTCCCAAGCAGTTGAAACATACTGAATATTGATGAGGGCTAAATTGCAGCATACAGTTAAGATATACAGTAGTTTTATGGGTTCCGAATGACGGTGAGTTGCGGATGACTGAAACGTGTTATATTTCTTGCAATAAAGCATCTGTGTAAATGTTTTCTCGTTTTATTGGAACGTCGGTTTCTGTGGACTCGAATAAATATCAAACAACCGACCTGCGTTGTTTGTTTCTCGGTGAATTCGTCAAGGTAATGCTTCCGGTGCTAGTGAAGCAAATTCACGCTGGGTGAAAAAACGTGTGTGATTTCTTTAGTGTGAAATCTAAGAAAAATATGGTGGATTTAAGTGGTAAATTCAGTATTTATTTCAGTGATAAAATCATATTAATGGTCAAACAAAATATGTAATGAATTGCGATAACCCTTAACTCACCAGCATTGTAACATAATGCAGCAGTCGCATGTCAATTCCCGATGAACGAAAAACCCGCTGTTTATTCCGTTTGATTACGTAATCGAAAATTGTGACATTAAAGATTTGCACATGAGCAGATGTCAGAGTGCAAAGTTATTGCTTTAGAATAATTTTAAGTCACATAACGTGATGGTCTTCACCCCCCCCCCTCCACCCACACACACACACACCCAAGATTTAAAAATTTTCATTATTTGTGTTGATTATTAAAAT
>JAVTVY010039710.1:0-18574 GCA_036873755.1 Hanleya hanleyi | reverse complement strand
TCATATTACATCTGGATAGGTCAGTCCCATGAGAGATTACTGCTGCATAAGCCAGTCCCGTGTGGAATTACTGCTGGATAGGCCAGTCCCATGTGGGATTACTGCAGGATAGTTTAGTCCGGTCTGGGATTACTGCTGGATAGGTCAGTCCCGTGTGGCATTACTGCTGGATAGGCCAGTGCCATTGGAATTACTGCTGGATAGGTCAGTCCTGTGTGAGATTACTGATGAATAGGCCAGTCCCAAATGGGATTACTGCTGGATAGACCAGTTCGGTCTGGGATTACAGCTGGAAAGGTCAGTCCAGTATGGCAATACTGCTGGATAGGCCAATGCCATTTGAGATTACCGCTGGATAGGTCAGTCCCGTGTGGGATTACTGCGGGAGAGCTGTGACCTAGGAAAACATGAAACATATCCACCAAGTTTTATAATCATCCCACGAAAGGTTCAACAAACTTTCCATGTACAGATCTACCTGTAAATTTTTGCCCAACAAAAACCTTATCAATGGAAAGATACAAAGTCTAAACTGCAATAATTAGGAAAAAATTTCATATTTAATGTCATATTTCTTAAATAGCACATGCACATCTTTGAATCACATTGAACTTGGGTAGCAAGTGTCAAACTCATCCAATGAAAGCTGACAGCTTCAGAAAACTTTCCATGTACAGGTGTACATGTATATACATGTACATTATTATTGGCATATTAAGACAAAACCCTCAAAATTTGAACAAAAATTAATATTTCATCTCCTAAATATCACAGGTACATCTTCTAATCATAAGAAACATGTGTACCAAGTTTCATAACCATTCGATGACAGCTGACAACTACAGCAAACTGTGGTGTACAGATGTACATGTGCACTTCAGCTAAACGCAAAACTCCATCATTTGCCATAAGGTGGAGAAAAATTAATATTTCATCTCAAAAATAGCACAAGTAAATCCTCCAATCATAAGAAACATGTGTACCAAGTTTCGTAATCATCCAATGAGAGCTGACAACTGCAGCAAAATTATCATGTACATGTATATGTACAATTTACCTAAACAGAAAACTCATTCATTTGCCATAATTTGGAGAAAAATTAATATTTCTTGTCAAAAATAGCACAGGTACATCCTCTAATCATAAGAAACATGTGTACCAAGTTTCATAATCATCCAATGACAGCTGACAACTGAGCAAACTTACCATGTACATGTATATGTATACATGTAGAGGCCTACATGTACAATTTACCTAAACAGAAAACTCATTCATTTGCCATAATTTGGAGAAAAATTAATATTTTTTCTCAAAAATAGCACAGGTACATCCTCTTATCATAAGAAACATGTGTACCAAGTTTCATAATCATCCAATGACAGCTGACAACTGGAGCAAACTTACCATGTACATGTATATGTACAATTTACCTAAACAGAAAACTATTCATTTGTTATAATTTGGAGAAAAATTAATATTTCTTCTCAAAAATAGCACAGGTACATCCTCTAATCATAAGAAACATGTGTACCAAGTTTCATAATCATCCAATGACAGCTGACAACTGGAGCAAACTTACCATGTACATGTATATGTATACATGTAGAGGCCTACATGTACAATTTACCTAAACAGAAAACTCATTCATTTGTCATAATTTGGAGAAAAATTAATATTTCTTCTCAAAAATAGGACAGGTACATCCTCTAATCATAAGAAACATGTGTACCAAGTTTCATAATCATCCAATGACAGCTGACAACTGCAAGAAACTTTCCAAGTACAGATGTACATGTGCAATTCAGCTAAATGCAAAACTCATTCATAGGGATTTTAACATTAGAGCACCCCAGGGGTAGTACCCCCAGGTGGCATACCCACCCCCCATATTTTTTTAGATTTTTTCTAATTTTTCTAGATTTTTTTTTAACTTGCTAAACCAAAAACCCATTCATTTCCAGGCAGGGGACACCGACATTGACGACGACATCCTCTTTCCCCCTCTCACAATATCTCCCCTTTACTTCGTAAGGCGAGATAAAAACCTGTTTGTATTCTTTCCAAATTTAGTATGTGGGTATCTCACCTCAAGATCCCGATTGGGATTGTTTTTTACGCCGATCCGCCTATAGGTGGCGCCACCTGGGGGCGATGATAACATTTCATTTCCAGACAATAACTTCTGAAAACCTGACTGGATTAGGACAAAAACAGTAAATTGTGGGTACCTTGCCACTGGAGAGAGAGAGAAAATTAAGGTTTAACGACATGTTCAGCATTATTGCTTCTACATATCGATCCTTGCCACTGGAGAGAGAGAAAATTAAGGTTTAACGACATGTTCAGCATTATTGCATCTACATATCGATCCTTGCCACTGGATCTCACTTGGGATTGCTCTCCATGCCAGGTACTGAATAATACAGTTCCAAGCCAAATCAATGCGGGACTTGCACAATACACGGTTCCGGCCTCGGCCGCTAGGATCGCCTTTGTCTTTATTTCCATTTTATACCACTTCTATCGTCTGCTAGGCACAGCTGAGTAGGCTGACCGATCTTTTCGCTTGGGACGCATAGTGGGTGATAATGCTTCGTAATAACCACCGCCCAGCCGCCAGGATCGCGGCGAACGACATTTTAGGTTTATCGAGAAAAAGCAGCCGACATGGAAATAGATGTGTTTGCTTTAAGGTATGTGGTTGATTTATATGATTTTAAGTTCAATACTTGATATAATCGATAGAAACCTGTCGTAGTTTATTCGATTGTGCCACCATATTCATTAGCAATGATGAAAGACAAATATGCCGAATATAAAACCGGCCTGCGGGATGATTGAAACAGTATAAACGTTTCCGTTCCGAGTCGTTTATATTTTGGAAACATTCAAGGAATTCCCGTAGGTAAGCAAACCCTTTTATCGAGAGATATCATGCAGGTAGTTGTCATTCGAACTCCGCTCAAGTCAATAAATATCGCGACGTCAGCATTAGCTGACAATGGGGTTAAATGTGTATTCATGCCAGCATGCTGTACAGTAGAGCTCCAGCCATTAGGTCTTAGCGGGAATGGAGCTTTCAAAGCCGCCCTGAAAGACCAGCTCATTGCCTAGCAGACGATAGAAATGGGATAAAATGGAAATAAAGACAAAGGCGATCCTAGCGGTCGAGGCCGGAACCGTGTATTGTGCAAGTCCCGCATTGAATCAACATTGGGGGACTTCAACCGCTCGGGTTTTCATTCTATCTTAACATAAGCGAGGAAAAAATTTCTCCCGTCTTTATTACCCGGCCAGGGATTTAACCCAGTACCTCCTGCTTATAAAGCTGATGCTCAAACTATTATTCCTATGCTCTAACCATTAGGCCACTGCAGTGCGGTCTTGAAGTGATAATAAAGTGATCGAATGATTAGAAAATTCATTCATGTAATTAAATAAAACACAAGGAAACCATAGAATATGTTGACACATTTATTGACTTCTTAAAAGCAAAAGGCTTTGAATTTACAGACATATACATACACATTCTTTAACTGGGGGTAAACTAGTCAAAAATGTTCAAAGTTCCTTCATTGAGGCATTGGTGTATTTTGAAAGCGATCTGCATAAATGACGGGCATAGACGCTGAAGTCTTGAGTGACAGACAATGAACAAAATAAAAATGGCAAAAAATACTACAGTACATAAACATGTATCTTGTTGTTTACAAAACTAATCCCACATCCAAACTAGATTCACAAAATATCAGTAAGTTCTCTTTTGATCGGTTGGACTAGACCGAAGACAGGAAACCAAAGATAATGGTCTTCGTTGTCTGCCAAGTAAAAAAATTTCATGTTGAATAAAATACATTTTCAGCTTCACAGGCATCGCCCTTTTATGAGTGCGGAGTCAACCCAATCTGATTGAAACAGACTTAATAACCGCTCCTCTATTGGACATGTCGCTTATTAAGATCTGGGACAGTCTGTATTTTAAATCTGTCACGCATGTCAGACTGGCAACCAATCAGTCCAACTTCAACGGGCCTATCCTATATGTGCCTATCTGAGCAAATAATAATCTTCGGTGATTGCTCATGGAGAGCTGGAACTTCGTCAGCCGCCTGGGTTGGATGTTTCTGAGTCTCGTTTACACAGGGGCTTGTAGTTGGTCGGTTATTAATTATGATATTAATATTTATATATAGCCTACTCTCCTCCTACTCTATGTAAATATTAATATCATAATTAATATCCGACCAACTACAACCCCTGTGCTCGTACACTACAGAAATAATCGGATAGACACCTATTCGCCCGTTGAAGTTGGACTGTGATTGATCGCCAGTCTGACATGTGCGACAGATGCAAGATACAGACTGTCCCAGATCTTAATAAGCGACATGTCCGATAGAGGAGCGGTTATTAAGTCTTTTAATTAGATTGGAGTCAACCCAATTTATTACACAGCAAAAAATAAAAAAAAAATAAAACAATGTTACGTTTATACACATTTCTCTCTCAAACTTGTAGAACATGTTTTATTGAATGGAATGGTATTCTTGAAGGCTGACTCTTCCCATAAGTCGAAGAACATTGTCAGTTTATCAGAAAAGACGGATATATTTGGTCTGAGCGAAAGAAAGAAAAAATACCTCAATCATTTATTTTCCAAAAAGTGCTTTTGAAGCTAAAGATTAAGTTCATTCAGTCTAATATTGAATCAGCCATTGATTTCAGTTAATTTTCCTTTTAATCATAAAGACATTTCATATTATAAACGAATACATCAAACCCGGACACTTCCAATCACCTGAATACAGGACTTGCAGAATGTTCATAACACAACATTTAGAAAGGTACCAGCAGTTACACGATAAAATTCATTTAATATGTACGATGTACCGTAAAATCTGTCATGGTGAACAATGTACAGTAGTAGCATTTGGAAGAATATGTACACGACCTGCACATGTAACTAAAGTATACACAGATTGTACTGGCAGGCTACAGTGACATTGATGCATCTACCGTGAAATGTTCTCAGTACCCATCAAACTTGATATTAAAAAACAAAATTACACAAAATCAGTACGCTTCATTACTGACACCATTTACAGTTACCATACAGTTACCAACAATATATTTATACTTGAAATACATGATTTTGCAGAAATATTATCTAACTTGGTACATTATGTTACACAACAATGCTGTTGTGATTTTACATAATAAAAGAAGTTAGAGATTCCTTTACATGGACTTAGATAGGGGTTTAGGTCTATTTTACGTTAATTTCAGGACATCATGAAGGCCTGTCTACATGGAATATCATTGCAAGGCCGACTATAAACATGAATGACAATTTTCTTTGAATCCGGATAGATTTTCATGACCTTCGGGAATCAAAATGGAAAACATGGCTGTGAGAAAAATTGTCTCCCATATATCACTGCAGAATCGATTACAATAAAAATATGAGACTTTTTTAATGTTACTGCAATATTATTCGACATCTCAAAGTTCACGAAGACATATATGGTTATTTTATTTTACGTAAAATTCATCATTGAAACATAAATGTGACAAACAGACCCAGATATTGCGGACAATGTCGGTAAAAACTGATCTTCTGTTATGTAAATTCATGTCATCTTATATGACGGATTGTCTGAACATATTGCATATCGGGGGCCGATTTCATGAAATCTCACTTGACTGCACTTTTCAAGGCTATTTTCAAACTGGTGCACTTCAAAACATCCTCAAGTTGTGTTTCACAAAATGTTTTCGGCTGCACTTGGCAAAGTGACGTTTGAAGTGGCTTTTTTGGAAATCTTTTGTGCAGTTTGGTAAAATAGTACCCCTGCAGACTCTGTGTGCACAACCTACTTGATGCACAGAATGATAGGTAGAATTTCAGGTGTTAAATAAATATTCCGTGCCATGAGATGATAAAGGATGCTCATACATGCATTACGATGTACATGAAAAAAACTTGATTTTCTACACCATTTCCCTTAATAGATCTTCATATTGGTCATTCCAAGTACTTTTTTTAAAATTTCAAGTGCGGTTTTTACAGGAGATCTGACTCCACAATCGAGAACGATTTGAGTAAGCTTTCATGAAAAGCAAAAACTCGAGTTAAGGCAGGTTTTCAAGTTCACTTGACATTTTAAGTGCGAAAATTGCTCAAATGAGGTTTCATGAAATCAGCCCCAAGGACCAGATGAAGGGTCAATAAAATAGTTTACATTAGGCATACAAAGACTATATCATGTATTTTACATCATTGCATTGATTGATTTTACAGTGTAAATAAAGATTCAATATATGAAACACAGGAGTGTGACTAATGTCACCGGACCTACAAAGTAGGGTTTGATATGATTTAAGTGTGTACCTTGACCTAAGACAGACATGTTTTTCTCAATTTCGAGGTTTCTAGGTCACATATAGGTCGGAAAGTATGTCACATTGACCGTGACCCAATTAGGTCAAGGTCACAGTGACATGGACCTAATTATGCACATTTTCTTGGTCTTGGGAGGCATTAGAACATGTTTTTGCCAATTTCGAGGTTTATAGTTCCCCAAAAGCGGGTCAGCTCAGAACTTGCTGGTAACAGTCCTCTAATGCACGTTCCTGCCAAAAATCCAGGTTCTAATGTCAACGGTTCTCCTTATTTTGCCGGAGAAAGGATTCGGATGGACTCCCCGACTCATTACCAGACAATTTGCAAATGAGAGCCCAAATTATGCATGAAGCAGAAACAATGGAAATTTTTGGTGCGAATTACCCAATATATACATCATGTAATTAAAAAAATTGAAACCTGTGTAAACCGACCAACCTCTATATACGGACATTATCCATGGTCCCATTAATTCAATGTAAAGTATTTTGAACCTTGATAAACCAGAACCCTGTCAAACCGACACTATAAACTGGTCCCAATCATGGTCGGTATACACAGATTTCACCTGTAATCCTCACCAATGGTGCGCCAGTTCGGCATGCAAGAATCTACACACCAGAACACCATATTCAACAGGCTTGGCCCTCTCCGTTTCTTGGTTGAACGGTTCCCTACATGGAGTCCCCTATTGCGTTTGTCTTACATCCCAACGTTGCAGCGACGAGGAAGTCTGTACCATCAACCGAGAATATAGGGTCACTTTTCTGCCCTTTTGATTGGTTGACATCATTTGAATATGAAACAGTGTTTATTATCAAAAGATCAGACACCATGAGATGTGTGTGAAGCGTCCATTTCATGACCACAAACAATGGCATGTACCAAATACCTATAAAGCTATTCATTCAACTGACCCCAAATTCGGGGTCAAATTCTGAACTGTCTGCTCAAAATATATGACTGCCCTTCACACAAGTTTAGATATTAGGTAGATAATGGCCTTGCATCATCCAATGCATCTGCACAAACCCAGTCAAATTAAATCTCGACAGATTTGCCTGAGCCGGTATACGAGGGAGGGAGGGAATTTGGCTTAATGTCACACTCAAGTTTGTTTCACTCATATGGTGAGTCAGTTTGGTTGATGGAGGAAGACGGAGTACCCGGAGAGAACCACCGCCCTTCGGCAAGTAACTGACAAATTTTCACACATGGACCAGCTGGGCTCGAACCCGTGCCGGTTCAGCGGTGTGAGGCTAGCGGTCACCAGCGAAGCGCCTTAGTCCACTCGGCCACCGCAGGCCCCTCAGGCCGGAAACCGAGTACAGTAGACACTATCCAACAGCTTTGTTCCATATCATAAATTTTCTGTTCCAATATATAATTGACATACAGCATTTACTATACCACATGCCAAGTTTTCATACAAACTGTCCCCAGTGACCAAAATACCACTGCAAACAAATAGCGAATATATATGGTATTTCTTCACACACAAATTCAATACTATAGCAGATTTAGATACTGGAAATTCACTATAAAACAAAAACACATGCATTATACATGCACAACAAAAACAAGGAAAAATACACGCAACAGAATACAATATAGTATAGTACAGCAATGTAACTACAATATAATTTATTTGAACACCACCCTAAACCGGTTAGAACTAGAGAGAAATACCTCTCTAAAATGGAGGTAAAAAACGTTGTTTTTGCTTAATAAATTTTGATTTATTGATCATAAAAGTTCAAAATGTCCATGTGACTTCGCTTATAAATTGTTACAAATCGTAACAATGATTTTTCAAAGAAAGTGCGCATAGTCTAATTTTTTATAGAGAAAAAAAAAATGTCTTATTACGTGAATTAGATAGACAACAATTTGTATGTTTAATACCATCCGATGTGGCTATATATGTCCATGATCGCCTTTGGCGGAGGTCTCTCAGTTGGACGTATTTTGTTTACTTTATTGGAAAAAATGACATTTTCACCTCCATTTTAGAGAGGTGGTTCTCACTAACTTGACAAACTGATAATTGAGCCAATCTATGTAAAGAAACACTTGAGCGTAGGGAATAAAAGGCTAACCGATTTCATGCCTGTAACTGTGCATGTGTCAGCAACTTGTGAATACCACATGGGAAAATGACTAACCTCTAAATACAGACATCTTGCATGGGTTCTAATACTTGAAGGAGATGGTACAATAAGGCGGCATTTTGGTATATACCTCAGGTGCAGTTGAAATTGAAAAAATAAAATGTCCTAAAAATAATTTGTTTTTTTAATGTAACGGCAAGGGAGAATATATGTACACAATATCTGAAAGTTCTTGCTCGATCGTATTATGATTATAGTTGACATGAAATTTAAATCTGCAGCATTTGCTATTTCGGGAAAAAAGGGTCTGAATCGAATCATTTAAACACACATTTGGACACGAAGGACCCCTTGGACCAAAATTTTCTTCTGAAATTTTTCTCATGTAGGGCTTGATGAATTGTTAGGTAATTCATTGTGTAAACAAATGTTGCGTATGATGTCCACGTAATACAGATCGTCGCTATATAGCTGAAATATTGCTGAACGGGACGTTAAACCCTAATTCTCTCTCTGTAAAATCAAATCCTGGCCTATAAGATAATTTATTGTGTATAACAGATAAATAGAAGAAATGTTGGATATGAAAAACAAATCATTCAGAGACCAAACCCTGACTTACCCTTGAAAGAGTTTAGCAGTGAAATATTTTTTAAGCAGGGCTCAAAAATTGAAATTTTAGTTAGTATCCATTTGGCAACTAGTGGTAAAAATCTACTTGCCAGCTACAGGGAGTACATTTCTGCAAGGGGAGGTGGGGGGGGGGGAGTACAGTTCTGCCAGGGGAGGGGGGGGGGGGTGAGGGGAGTTTGGTTTAATGTCACACTCAAGGTTTTGGTTGGTGGTGGTTCTCTCTGGGTACTCTGGCTTCCTCCAGCAGGTAACTGGCCAACTTTCACACATGCACCACACCAGCAGGGCTCAAACCTGTGCCGGTTCAGCAGTGTGAGGCTAGCAGTCACCATCTAAGCGCCTTAGGCAACTCAGCCACCAAGGGGCCCCGTCAGTTGCCAATGCCAGGTCTAACAATGGCTTTGCTGGAGTGATCTCCCTTCTCACACTGTGACTTGTTAATTTCCATGTTAAAGTTGGGTGAATGTACGTTATGTTACATGGGATCGAATGTAATGCTACTTAAGGACAACATATTCCATTATACAATTTAGAACATTCAAGTTGATGAATAACACAGAAAAATGTTACATTTCTCTATGTAATTGCCAAAAATTACAGTTCATGGAACCTGAATGGCAGAGTGGGGGGGGGGATGGGAAGGGGACAATACCATTTATGTCCAATTTTGCACTCGGAATAGGATATTGGCACATAATCGATACCAGGAGTATTAATTACAAAAATAAATACAGAATTTCCAATGAGAGTATTAAACATATAACATGTCCATAGCATGTACAGGATCAAACAAGAAACTATATAAATTAAATTCCGCAAAATTGATATTGCATTGTGGGTATTCTGGACTGATCGTCACAACTTTTAGAAAAGTATTATGTAAGGGCATTTCAGGTGTGATCGACTCGACTAGATTTGAGAATCTATGAGAAATTTGTAGTTACCGTTATACGGTCCTGCAATGTCTGACTGAAATTTCTCTAGCATTCTTCGCATGGAGTGATTAACCTTTTCGAAACTATGTAAAGGATAAATCAGTCGAAAGTGCAAATAACATGTATAATGCAGATTATATTTGGGTACAAAAGTTCGAAATTAGCAATTTATCAATGATTCCTAATAATTCGATAATCCCTGAACATGTCAAGCCATTGCATATTGTTGTTATTTGGAGTGCCATTTTCATACATGTAGCACGATGAAGTTGTAAGTTTTAAAGAGATGACAAGAGGGTCATGGTAACATTTTAAAACATATAAACTTTAAACTTTAAAACTCATAAAACGTCTTTAGTGTGTAGATAGGGATTATGCTAGTCAAAATGCGATCAAATAAATGCTGAGAAAAAAAGACGAGAAAATAAAAGAATCTGAGACTCAACATGGAGAAATACGCCATATATGTACGTATCTTAAAAACGAGGAAATAAATGCTAAAAATTTCATTTGCACTTTGTTCTTTCTGCATGTTCTATAAGGACAAACATTTGTGTGTTTACAGTCACAATCCTGAAAATGAGTACAGGATAATGTTCAATAACCCCCTATCAAACAAAATAGTTAGGTCCTATCAACATAACAGTTTGACAGCAACATGGCGATGGACCAGTTCTTTTCCCTATTACAGAGATTTGTGACAGGAACCAGGTTTCCTTTGGTCAAGCCGTTCTCACCGACAGGTGGGAATTAGGGAAAAATATAGTTTTAGTAAGCTCATGTAGCAACTCGCATGAACGGAAAATCTTGCAAAGAGGCTATTGCACAAAGATCGGCTTCTCAAGCGTACGAGTATACATTTGAAATAAATCTCTATTTTATATATTTCTATGGTGCATTGTGCCCCATTCCAACAAATGACTGTCCACTCAAGCTACCATTCCGCCGGACAAATTAAATTTACAAGACACCTAATCTAGTCAACATTGATTGGTCGTTTTACGATGGGCGACATAGCAAACTTGTAAGCCGAAAGCACGGCTATGTCTAGTAAGAGCCGTGCGAGTCGGGTATGCGAAAGGACGATGACATCGCAGACACGGCTGTGACAGCGTGTATCTGTAGACACTGGTTTCATGGCACACTCAATGGAAGACGATCATGGAATGGAGTAGTTAAGCTCGACTGGGGCTGCTGTTGATAAAGCTGGTCTTCTGGTCGTTGGCTTGAAGTGGTCGAGTGTTGTGTAGCTCCATGATGTTCGGAGACCTCATCGGCTCCAGCTCGGGGCCGGACTTGTCTCGGGCCCATTCCTGGAGATCGCCAGAAGCGAACAGGAGGTAAAAGATGGCGCCTGCTATGTAAATGGCCGCCGTGATGTAGAACACACTCTGCCACTGCTCACGAGTTTTCTGTGAAGTTACAAGATGGAACAGAGTTTATTGCAGTCACAGTAATAATATTATAAGCCTCCAAAATACTGGTAAGTCCCCACAAATACAGGCCCTCCAAATACTGGTAAGATGTATGTCCCCTCAAAGGTAGGCCCCCTATCTCAAATACTGACGGCCCATCAAGTACTGTTAATTAAGACCTTTCAAATACTGACAAGCTAGACCCCCTCCCTGAACTACCGGTAAGGTTGCCTCCCTTCCCCAAATACTGGTAAGCTAGGCCGCCTTTATCAAATACTGTAAGCTTGACCCCTCTTCACCTTATTCACTTGATCCTAGGATAGTAAATACAGGAGGGAACGAGTATAGGTATATAGATTGTTATTATCCCACAAGCAAATTCATATTTAATATCTGGATTGTGATTGGTTAGAAGGTCTGGTCGTATAAGCCCATACACCCCGAGTGATATCTTGCTACTCCGGGTATATAGAGAACAACTCACATGCGATTGGAAATGATGCTCTTGCTTCGAAAGTTCAGCTGACCATATCTCAATATTTATGGAATAACTTTCGCTCACTCATGAAAATTCAATGGAATAAAGTCGTACTGCATTATTTTCACTGAAGTTTCCGACACCTAACTCACCAAAAGGTGTCATTTGTTCCAAAAATAAAAGTCGATTTCCGAACGAAAGCTGATGGAATGGATTGTGTGTGGCGCGCCTTTATCACAGTGCCGTAGCAAAATGCGGACAGTTTCGTAGCCGAAATGGCCCGTTGGATTTGTCCGTTGTACCGTTGGTTATAAATGATGGACCTTTTTCAGTATTTTTACTATAAGATAAAAAGGCTTGAGGGGTAATAAATTCGTTATTCAGGTTTTCCCCCGGGCGTATGGAGAGTTACGACCCTCCCTGAAACTGACGCCTCAGGGTGTATGAGTTTCAGGGAGGGTCGTAACTTTCCATACACCTGGGGGAAAACCTGAAGAACTAATAGAATACGTGCATGACTAATTCACATAGAGAACACATTTTATGATATCCATGGTCATTGTGGTGTATGAAAATGTCAAAATAATTGCTCTTCTTTTAGAACTTTTAAAAACTTGTTCATGAACAACACTAACCATGGCAAACCTATCTAGTCAATTCATGCAATTAAGTCAATGTGATAATGACCCAGCTTACCTCAGGTGTCAGGTGACCGGTGACGGAAGAAGATATAAAACCCGTAGAGGCAGCTATCGTGTTAGATATTCCGAAGACGATGCCAGCGAAGGCGGGAGCAATGTCCACGTGGTTCACCAAATATCCACTGAAGATCGGGGCAGACAGCGTAACGGCCAGTGTAAGCATGATTATAGCTAGAATGGGCTGAGTACATTCCAGGTACCCCAGGGCTATCAAGAAGATCGCTGGCATGATCTGACCTGCAATGACCCAATGGTGATGCAAAATTTGAAATTCAACTGGGAAATTCGATACGCAAATGTTATCAGAGCTTATATTTTTGTTGGCATGCAAGTATCTGTTTGTCACACTTGACAATCTCCACCGCTGTTCACATTCTAATGCTTGAAAATTAGATTTTCAGTGATTTGCTATCAAGTCAGAACACTTGGAGGTCGGGCAAGGCTTAGTTTAGGAGATAAGAGGATGGGCCTTGGTGCCCCTGGGTGGGAACATGTTCCTGACAGTAGTGGATGGGTGAATAAGCCCAGCATGAGGTAAGCTTCCCAAATATATCATGGTTCGGCGGGCAGGGCTTAGTTCAGAAAAGATGGGGTGAGGCTGATTTAGCTGTGGATAGGAACAATTTTCTAAGTCCAAAACTTTAACATTTGGTGCCCCAGGGGTGGGGACATCCTCCCAACGTTGTGCTCAAAATAAGAAGATCTAAAGATCTGCGATCCAATCATTCGGGCATTTGACATTTATCATACAGAATCCTCACCAAACACTTCCCATATCTTCCTTGTCCACGTGGTACTGAGGAAGCCCTTTTCTCGTATCGCATCAGCCATCCAGCCACTGAAGTAAATGCCTAACCAAAACCCAATATAAGGCAGGGCCGAGTATATACCATTCTGTAACAAATGAAGACATCTTGATTAGTCATCACTGCATGTAATGCATATAAATCATGCTTTCAAGAAACTTAATATTTCACCATTCACCGGAACATCTTCACAGGTTCAGGAATCTTAATAAATTAATATCCTATCGAAGCTCCCCAATCGAAAATGTCGCTATGTAGGATTTTACTGATTTGAATTGAATTTGGTGTTCAGGGGGCCCAGCTCATGAATATTCAAGAGTCTTAGGGCTGTTCCATTTAAAAAGGTGTGGGAGGGGAGGAAGGCACTCAAGATATTATTCTATGGATCATGGGAGGAAATTCCCTTCAATCCATGTTACAACATTGTGAAGGCCAATAAAATTTCTATGGGTGGTGGGGTATAATTCAAAGCTGCCTTCCGCCCCTCCCATACCTTTTTAAATGGAACAGCCCTTATGACATCACGGCCACATTTTAACTACTTTACTTGCAGTCGGGAAGGGGGGATAGGGTCATGGTCTCTGCTTTAACCCAAGGTTTACGCCAAGGACCAGTCCATAATTCTACCCCGCATTATAGTGCCAACCTAGCAGGAGGGCGGAAACATCAGAAGATTTCCTGACAGCTTGGCGTGTAATTCGGCTGAGCCAACCAGAAAGCACTTACCATTATGATCCCTTCAAAAAGAGCACTCGGGATTGGTCGACACTCGCGTTACTGTAAGCCGGTTAGATCCTGCAAGCGACATATCCAAATGGGGGAGCAGATAGGATTTAATTTTAATAGATTGCAAGTTCAGATAAATCCTAAATCCTCGGAGAGGGTTTACCTGGACATTTTTGGTGATTCGAATGAGTTCTTGATTCGATGCCTCTATCACACAATCTCATACATTTCATCCGCCATGCTGGATTTGAATTAGCATGTCGGTATCCAAAGCCTGTGGATTTTGCTTTGACTTTCGATATCGATTTCAGCCCAGCGATGAAATTCAAATTTGTCACATCATACCTCTCAGCGGATTGGTGTAATCAGCTAGCTTAGCATGTTCAATGATTGGTTTGATTTAGAGGAAACCCCTTGATCTGTTTATATCCAAAACTTGTAAGGGTAACTAACCATGCAAGCCTAACAGATCGATCGATGCACTGACTCGCGAGTATGTCTCCGGGAAGGCTTGTGACCGACCCGAGACCGACCCGCTGACATTTGTCATTATGATCTACTGTATATACATATACGTACACATTATTGCAAAGATTATTTCTCTGTGATTAAAATAGGCTATGGTAATTCCACTAATAAATCAATTACCCTTTCGGAAATCGATCACCGACAATTTTTGGAGAAGAATAAGATCGGAAGTTGTAATAAATCAGTCACATCCACCCCCATTCTCATGCTAAATGTGCCGACATGTGTCGGTGGCAGTGGAAATACAAACAGTGATGAATGTGAGGGCATATGTGGCATGTCTAAACCTATCACGGACTAATCACATAAACTTGTAATTGTTTATTTGAAGTCTGGAACTTCTAATCTAGGAGAGTAGTTCCAAGACCATCGCATGTGGCTACCATTTTCCTTTTCTTCCTGGTAAAGGGAGACTACTCTCTATCAAACGTTTAGCCAGAGTGGTCCGAGGGATAACGGGATAATTCAGCTCAATATGATTCTTGAATAGAATTTCAGACAACTGTCAGTGTTGGAAACTGGACCCTTGCGGATTCATTCTCTGCTAACAATACATATATGTACACATTATTGGAAAGATTATTTCTCTGGGATTAAAATAGACTATGGTAATTCCACTAATAAATCAATTACCCTTTCGGAAATCGATCACCGACAATTTTTGGAGAAGAATAAGATCGGAAGTTGTAATAAATTTGCCGACTTTCGGAAATTTAAACTTTTCGATCATTCGCAATAAATTGATCACCGCTCTGTTTTACCACCACAAATATCACTTCTGGTGACCGATTTATTAGGGGAATTACCGTATATTGTTTGTGAGATCGATGGGAAAAAAGTTATTCCAATTGAAATGCTTTCTTTTGATAAAATGAGCTTCCATTCTCAAAAGTTTATTTTGTTATGATTAGTTCCAAATTTTCTCAACCTTCAACAAAATATCAGTGTCTCAGTTTATCAAAATTGAACCCAGCTAGCTAGAGCCTTTTCTGTGAAATATTTTTTTGTTTTCATAATTGAACGAAATGTGATGATCACACGTTGAACTATCTCAGTACAACATTTAGAAAACATTCTGAACCTTGATAATCCAGAATGCGATCTGATTAAAATTATATCCTATCTGCTCCCCTGTTTGGATATGTCGCTTGTGGGATGTAACCGGCTTGCACTAACACGAGTGTTGACCAATCCCGAGAACTCTTCATAGTGCTTTGAAGGGAACATAATGGTAGGGGCTTTTTTGTTTGCTCAGCCGACCAGATGCTACGCTGGCGGGTTATCTTCTGATGTTGCCGATCTCCCGCCAGATTGACACCATAAAGCGGGGTAGAAATATGAACTGGTCCTTGGCATAAACCTTGAGTTAAAGCGGATATGATGACCCTATCCCGCCTCCACATCTGCAAAGTAAAGTAGTTAAAATGCGACCGTGATGTCATAAGACTATTAAATATTCATGACCTGGGCGCTCTGAACTCCAAATTCACTATCCAGGGTCCCAATATTTCAAATTCAAAATATTTTCAACCTTGATAGATCAGAACACTGACACTATAATTTGGTCAAAAGCAAGGTCGGTATACACAGGTTTCGCTGTGCCAACTTACAGAGGTGATATCGAACTTGAGGACCTCTTTCATGTAGGTCGGTATACTGGTGAGAAGTGTGTAGGCACCCCAATCTGTGGTCGTGTTGGCCACGATGATCGCCCAGACGGGAAGGGAGGTAAACATCCTGCACCATGGTACACTAACCTACAACCATAAATAAATTTACGGACTAAATAAAACGATTGTACAGTCAACTGTATCGACTTGTGCCGTTAATAAAAGAAAACTTCATTATCTTTGAGCCCAATTTAATAGCTACATCTATCAATGAACTCATCTAAATAGCCACAAGCATGACAATTATCTTTAAACATATCAGAATGGATACAGCCATCTGTAAACACATTAAACTATCCAAGGAGTAATCCAGGAACGTTTTGGTACCTGTATTTTATCAGTAAGGGTGCTAAAACTCTTACGCCCAAGTGAGAAGAAAATATGTTTTTCTCAAAACAAATCGACCTTGAGGCACATTCAGTGAATGACATTAGCTATGTTAGCATGGTGAGAAATCCCAAATTCATTTATGTGGACTAGCACGTTTCTTCACATATTTATGTCTTTTCAACCTCATGTTTGCATTAGATGGCGGATCCCAGAATTTTTCCAACATGTCCAACAGAGCAAAGCACCCTGGGATCCACCATCTAATGCAAACATGAGATCTCCAACCCCTAGTTCGGTTTCTGCCTATTCCCCCTCAAAACACTCTCGGGGCTAAGCACTCTTCGTTTACATATGATTTAAAGCAGTTGTCAAAGATACTATGCATAATGAATGAGCAATCATTTCTGCAGGTTTTGCAATGAAAGATAAAATCAAGTATGTTTTTTTTTTATATGAATAAAAAATTGAGTATTTTGTTCACCAAACGATGAAAATCTTGAAAAATTGAGGGTTTTTTTTTTGTTCATTGAATGATTAAAACCTTAAAAAATTGAGTTTTTGTATTGAGTTTATTTAATTTCAAAATTTGAGTTTGATGAAGAAAAAATAGCCCATTGGGCTTCAATACCCCTCGGCTATCAGTTATTGTCTACACCCAGCAATCATGCAATGTATAATATCATCAGTGTATTTTTAGAACTAGATTAACAAAAATCTGATCTAGTAGGGTTGACTGTAGTTCAGCTTTTACCAAGGCCTGAGGTTCTAGTAGAGCATGACCGAATTCTTAGCTCAAAATATACTCTTCTAAAAAGCTATAATCAAATCAAGTACTTTTATCTTGGAAATATAGATCAAGGTCAGTCATCTTCAAAAAATTTCAAGTCAATTCTAACTTGATTGCATCGGGAACATGGATTCGGAGATCGTAGACTTAACATATAGAATTTGACCTTTTAAAAATAGGTCAAGGTCAGTGATATTCTTCAATAGACTTCAGGTCCAGCCATAAGTGGTATAAATTTGGGCAATGTAGATATAATCTTTCATGAAATATTGTACTGAATAGAATCTGACCCGGATGAAATACGTCAAGGTCAGTCATCTTCAGCACACCTTTGGAGCATCACCAGATGTACACAACTTATTAATTTGGAAAGCCTAGCTATATTATTCATGTTATATCGTAATAAACAGTATATGACCTTGAAAAAATAGGTCAAAGTCAGTCAACTGGGATAGGCTTCTAGTCAATCACCAGTTGCATAAGCAATATGAATTTGGGAGTCCCCAGCAAATACTAAAATTTGACCTTGATAAAATAGGTCAAGGTCAGTCATCTTCAGTACATGTCTGGACCTTTGCCAGATGTATACATATAGTATTAATTTGGAAAGCCAGATATATTTCTTCATGACAGACCATAATAAACCCTTGAAAAAATAGGTCAAGGTCAGTCAACTGGGATAGGCTTCTAGTCAATCACCAGTTGCATAAGTAATATGAATTTGGAGACCCCAGTTTCCATCCTTCATAAAATAAAGCAAATATTAAATTTGACCTTGATAAATACGCCAAGTTCAGTCATCTTCAGTACACCTCTGGACCTTCGCCAGATGTATACATAATATTAATTTGGGAAGCCCAGATATATTTCTTTATGTTAGACCATAATAAACAGTATATGACCTTGAAAATAATAGGTCAAGGTCAGTCAACTTGGATGGACTTCTGGTCAATCACCAGTTACATAAGTAATATGAATTTGGAGGGCATAGCTTCAATCCTTCAAAAAACATGGCAAATACTATAATTTGACCTTGATAAAATAGGTCAAG
>JAVTVY010039709.1:0-19760 GCA_036873755.1 Hanleya hanleyi | reverse complement strand
TCGTCTACACGCTGATCGGGATCATGTAGTAAAGTTTGTCCTGCCTCAGTTATGCCCCTTGGGTGTGACTAAAAATCGGGACTCATTTACGGGAAGAAAATCTGACAAAAAACGGTTAGGTTAATATCCCCTTTTTTTTGCCTTTTTAAGTTGAGACCGGACCAGGGAACGTGATTAAGAAGTTGAATTGAAATCGCTCTTACAGATTTTTCTGGAAATTGAGCCGAATTTGACCATTTTTCGACATTTTTAAGGGGTTTTCTAGGAAAAATGAAGCAAGCATGGAGGAGAATGTTTGAGTTAAATTTTTCTATAACATAGCAGTGTTATATCTTAAAATAATAGTTTCATCATGCTCTTTCAGAAAATATATATATATAAGTGATTTGGGTTGAAGGTTTTGCGACAACTGGTGGCCTAAAAACGGACCCATAGTCTATTCCATGCCGAATAAAAGAATCTCCGGAGTGCACCCTTAAGGCATAATAGTGGAGTCTATGCATTATCTTAATGTAGACTCCGTTACGGAGCGGAGATCTATCATTACGCCAGATTGTTTAATTTTGACTGCCTAGTTATACCTGAAGCGCTATTTTCGGAAGCAGGTGGAAAGAAGACCAGGAGTTCGATTAAAATAATCCACAGTGTGTCCATTAGTATACAATTGAGGTTGCTGCATACTGTATTCCATACAGGAGTTATCTCCCCCTGGACTGAGATTTCGGTGGATATTATGGCAGAACGAGGCCCTATCAGAATGATATAAATTTGCCAGTGTAAATTTTTTACCTTTACAAAGAACAGTTACAGTCCATAAAGGATGGAATGGATGTATATTGTATGGTTTTTCAAATTATTTTATAAAGTTTCTGAAGTATTTCCCATGTTTCTAAGAAAATTGAGTGCAAGTACAATAATTTGACCTGGTTACATGTATTGCATTTCCCACGTTTCTGCTTTATCATTGGAAAGCGGAAAAGTAACCACGACATATATTGCCGAATGGATGACCATTATTAAGAAGAAATAGGTTAATTTTGAGTTTTGTTCTCGAAAATCCTGCTAGAATTGACAAAATTGATCAAAACAAAGATGGGGTAGGGGGAAAGTTATCGGTCGGATTTCGAAAAATAATATGTATAACTGGCAAGTGGTGTATACCGCCATACTCACAAACACTCTGAGATTACGATACATGTGAATAATTAATTTCGTAAAAAACATCCTGCCCCTTAAGGTGGCCCTCCGCAGTTTCGTAGTAATGGCCCCTCTCTAATTTCATAATACGATAGACTGCCCTTGTTCTGCTGCATCATAATTCTTCTTGTCTTCTTAATAGCTTATATCTATAATGCCATCCTGTTCAGCATTATCAACGCTGCAAACGAGTACGTACAAATCGAGTGCTGGCTTCGTCTACACGCTGATCAGGATCATGGAGTAAAGTTTGTCCTGCCTCAGTTATGCCCCTTGGGTGTGACTAAAAATCGGGACTCATTTACGGGAAGAAAATCTGACAAAAAACGGTTAGGTTAATATCCCCTTTTTTTTGCCTTTTTAAGTTGAGACCGGACCAGGGAACGTGATTAAGAAGTTTAATTGAAATCGCTCTTACAGATTTTTCTGGAAATTGAGCCGAATTTGACCATTTTTCGACATTTTTAAGGGGTTTTCTAGGAAAAATGAAGCAAGCATGGAGGAGAATGTTCGAGTTAAAGTTTTCTATAACATAGCAGTGTTATATCTTAAAATAATAGTTTCATCATGCTCTTTCAGAAAATATATATATATAAGTGATTTGGGTTGAAGGTTTTGCGACAACTGGTGGCCTAAAAACGGACCCATAGTCTATTCCATGCCGAATAAAAGAATCTCCGGAGTGCACCCTTAAGGCATACTAGTGGAGTCTATGCATTATCTTAATGTAGACTCCGTTACGGAGCGGAGATCTATCATTACGCCAGATTGTTTAATTTTGACTGCCTAGTTATACCTGAAGCGCTATTTTCGGAAGCAGGTGGAAAGAAGACCAGGAGTTCGATTAAAATAATCCACAGTGTGTCCATTAGTATACAATTGAGGTTACTGCATACTGTATTCCATACAGGAGTTCTCTCCCCCTGGACTGAGATTTCGGTGGATATTATGGCAGAACGAGGTCCTATCAGAATGATATAAATTTGCCAGTGTAAATTTTCTTTACAAGAGAACCCAGTTACAGTCCATAAAGGATGGAATGGATGTATATTATTATGGTTTTACAAATTATTTCTCAAGTTTCTGAAGTATTTCCCATGTTTCTAAGAGAAAATTGAGTGCAAAATTACCAATAATTTGACCTGGTTACATCGCTTATTTGCATTTCCCCGCGTTTCTGCTATCATTGAAAAGCGGAAAAGTAACCACGGCCTTCATATTGCCGAATGGATGACCATTATTAAGAAGAAATAGGTTAATTTTGAGTTTTGTTCTCGAAAATCCTGCTAGAATTGACAAAAGTGATCAAAACAAAGATGGGGTAGGGGGAAAGTTAACGGTCGGATTTCCCAAAATAATATGTATAACTGGCAAGTGTTGTATACCGCCATACTCGCAAACACTCTGAGATTACGATACATGTGAATAATTAATTTCGTAAAAAACATCCTGCCCCTTAAGGTGGCCCTCCGCAGTTTCGTAGTAATGGCCCTCTCTAATTTCATAATACGATAGACTGCCCTTGTTCTGCTACATCATAATTCTTCTTGTCTTCTTAATAGCTTATATCTATAATGCCATCCTATTCAGCATTATCAACGCTGCAAACGAGTACGTACAAATCGAGTGCTGGCTTCGTCTACACGCTGATCGGGATCATGGAGTAAAGTTTGTCCTGCCTCAGTTATGCCCCTTGGGTGTGACTAAAAATCGGGACTCATTTACGGGAAGAAAATCTGACAAAAAACGGTTAGGTTAATATCCCTTTTTTTTGCCTTTTTAAGTTGAGACCGGACCAGGGAACGTGATTAAGAAGTTTAATTGAAATCGCTCTTACAGATTTTTCTGGAAATTGAGCCGAATTTGACCATTTTTCGACATTTTTAAGGGGTTTTCTAGGAAAAATGAAGCAAGCATGGAGGAGAATGTTCGAGTTTAATTTTTCTATAACATAACAGTGTTATATCTTAAAATAATAGTTTCATCATGCTCTTTCAGAAAATATATAAGTGATTTGGGTTGAAGGTTTTACGACAACTGGTGGCCGAAAAACGGACCCATAGTCTATTCCATGCCGAATGGAAGAATCTCTGGAGTGCACCCTATGATTCGAACATCCAATATGGCCACCAGGCGGCCATCTTGGATTTCCCTATGAAACTTTGTTATCGTGATTTATCAGGAAGTACTTCATGGATCTTTCTCAAATTTGATACACAGGTTCCCCTTGGGGTCTAGTTGTGCAAGATACTTTTGTGGTCTGATTTAGAAATCCAATATGGCCACCAGGCGGCCATCTTGGATTTCCAGATGAAACATTGTTATCGCGATTTCTCAGGAACTACTGCATGGATCTTTCTCAAATTTGGTACAGAGGTTCCCCTTGGGGTCTAGTTGTGCAAGATACAATTTGTGGTCTGATTAAAAAATCCAATATGGCCACCAGGCGGCCATCTTGGATTTCCAGATGATACATTGTTATCGTGATTTCTCAGGAACTACTGCATGGATCTTTCTCAAATTTGGTACAGAGGTTGCCCTTGGGATCTAGCTGTCCAAGATACCTTTTCTGCTCTGATTCGAACATCCAATATGGCCAGCAGACGGCCATCTTGGATTTCCCTATGAAACTTCGTTATCGTGATTTATCAAGAAGTACTGCATGGATCTTTCTCAAATTTGATACACAGGTTCCCCTTGGGGTCTAGTTGTGCAAGATACTTTTGTGGTCTGATTCAGAAACCCAATATGGCCACCAGGCGGCCATCTTGGATTTCCAGATGAAACATTGTTATCGCGATTTCTCGGGAACTACTGCATGGGTCCTTCTCAAATTTGGTACAGAGGTTCCCCTTGGGGTCTAGTTGTGAAAGATACAATTTGTGTTCTGATTGAAAAATCCAATATGGCCGCCCCGTGGGGCTTCCGGGGATTGACCTGTGATGTCGTTGTGCACACCGCAGGTCATGGCAAGAATAGACCTCAGCTCCTCAGACAGCTTGTCGTAAGAGGCGACTAACTGAGGCACCCGTGGGATTCCCGGGTGTGAAAAGGAATAGGACCCCACCCGTGTGGTTCCCGGGTGTGAAAAGTAATAGGACCCAACGTCGTGATATGACTGAAATATAGTTGAAAGCGACTTTAAATCATATTCACTCACTCACTCACTCACTCCAATATGGCCACCAGGCAGCCATCTTGGATTTCCAGATGAAACATCATGATTTCTCAGGAACTACTTCATGGATCTTTCTCAAATTTGGTACAGAGGTTGCCCTTGGGGTCTAGCTGTGCAAGATACCATTTGTGTTCTGATTGAAAAATCCAATATCGCCACCAGGTGGCCATCTTGGATTTCCCCATGAAACATTTTTATTGCGATTTCTCAGGAACTACCGCATGGATCTTTCTCAAATTTGGTACACAGGTTCCCCTTGGTGTCTAGTTGTGCAAGATATCCTTTCTGCTCTGATTCAAAAATCCAATATGGCCACCAGGCAGCCATCTTGGATTTCCCCATGAAACTTTATCGCGATCATGGATTTCTCAGGAACTACTGCATTGATTTTTCTCAAATTTGATACACAGGTTCCCCTTGGGGTCAAGTTGAGCAAGATACCTTTTCTTGTCCGATTCGAAAATCCAGTATGGCCGCATGTTGAATTTCCCATGAAACTTTATTATGAAATCTCAGGAAATAACTGCATGGATCATTTAGTGTTCAGGGGGGACAACACAAGTTAGAAACTCATCTATTGCAGTTCTTTAGTAAAAAGTTCTCACAGCTACGTTCTCCAGTTACAGACAGATGAGCTACAGTGCCGTGGCACTATCTTTCTGTGCTGTATTGACAATCGCTCTGACACCCCATATGTTCCTTCATTTCGTCCTGGATCCATTCGCAACACCTCAAGAATTTTCGCAATCAAATTACTGGAGCCATGAATATTTCAAATTCGCGTTTTCCCCCCCATAAACAAATTATACCTGAGAAAATGACCAGCCTACCTAGCCAGCTTAAAAAGGCGTGTCGTCTTAATACGTACAGCTACGGTAATCTGTTCAGTTTAAATTGCCTTTACCCCCAATATTCCTTAGCTTTCTGTGGTGTGCGAGTCGAAAGAATAAATGCGAGATGAGTACGTACTTATCGACCCTATGCCAAGGTCGAATAATCAAAACATGTTGGTTTCTGAGGATATTGAGAAATAGATAACATTTTTTTATATAATGCTTCGCATCCGATTTCATCTGATCTGTAATCTACTGTGTTCTATATGACGGAAAATTCTATGTAAAATCCTATCCTAAGCGCCGTGTCATTCCTCTCCAAATTCGCGGGTTGTGATCACTTCATGGAACAGCCTATTAGAGCTGTTACTTTTGCGAAGACAAACCCAACACCACTTTGACCAAGATGGCAGGAACGACCAAGAGAGTAACCGAAACAAACTCTGTATAGATGGGTATCATTTATTGATACAGTACCTATAAATCAAGCAATCAGCATTGTTGCCGACACTTCAAGGGTGACCGACATACAAACCAGACCATTTAATCTGCCACTCTGAGAGCATGTCCAATGATGACAGGGTATTATTTTGGCATATACATGTGAGGAACAAAGCTCAGATCTATTACATACTAATTGCATACACAAAATGGGATGGGGTTTTCGAAGTCCACGAGTTCTAGTTTCACTTTGCCCTATCTAATAACTCAGGAGAATTATTTGAACTGGTGATAGCTGGCATGTTATCATGTAATATTTGCCAAATTATGCATTATTTTAAGCATAATGACAATTTCTTTGAATTCTGGGAAAATATAGTTCATATGTATAAAATGATATTATTCATCACCAGTTCAAAATATTCCTCTGGGTTAAAAGATAGGACAATGTGAAATTATACAAACCAGTAGCTGATCAGCTGTAGTCCTGGGTCACTGCACAGACAGTCTCTTCTTTGTTCTCTCAATAATGTGCAAAAGGCGGATTCCTGTTTTTCTTCAAGCAGTTTTTTTAACAAGAAAGGAAGATTTGTGAAGAGTAAAGCAAGTGAAGATAAAAACATTGCTTTTTCAATGCCCTTTCAGAAATGGAACTCGGTTGGCATAATCCGTCAGTATAATTCAGATGAGGAGAATTCAATAGACATAGAGTTTCATGATACAGCTGTACATCATGCCATGCATCTGAACAACGACAGTGGCTACTCCATGGCTGATATGTCCACTGAGGCTGTGGTGCTGGCGTCCGAGTCAGAGGATGGTGTTCCTAGGTAAAATTGTAGATTGAATCGAGTTACCAGTCACAGGTACTCTGCAGTCATGACAGTGTCTGGACTCCCAATTACATGATTCGGGGCTCCCAGTCACATGGTGAGGGTTCCTTATTCATGTCGATACAATGAAAAGTGAACTAATCCAGCCTTTGTCTCATCCTCACTTTTAGACAGACTTCCTCTGCAATGATGAGGCCCTGGTCAAGTCAATGTTAAATTGTTGTTCTGTTAATGCCAGCAACTTGCATGCTGAAAACACAATTGGCATACATTACCTATACTCCTGTGTCTGCTATGATATATATGGTTGATTTATATATTGACACTGTGATCGAAATTGTGAATCGGGAGATTAGATCTGTTCATTAGGCCCTTGATTGGTTGTTTGCTAGATGCTATAATTTACACATGCTAGATGGCATAATTATTTATTATTAAGGCTGTCGCTTCGCGCACAGCCTTATTGGATCAGCTTGGTCTCATGGGGGCCAAAATCGCTTTGTCCGCAAGATTGCGAAAAAACAAAGCAGTGTTGGGACTTACGTTCACAGTGCCAAATGTGGACAAGACATTGAACTGGAAATTCGTTATAATTTCATGGTGATTGGAACTAAAGAAAGTGCGTTTTTCTTCATCGAAATACACTCTGTTGACGCTGATTGTGAGGGTAATGGCGGCCAAATCTCGGATCAACGAGATATGGCGGTAGTTCGATAAAATCGAAATCAACCATCTCCCATGATACTTAGCGCAGTAATCAAGGGCAAGCATTCAGTGTAGATACTCATCATTGGCGGAGGTAGCGTGGGGATTCCCAGGAATGTCCTTTTTTATCCAATCGTAACTGTCGTTATTTGCTATCATGCCGGAGTTCTAAAAATGGCGGCCGAAGTCCAGCTCGATAATTGTTATTACTTTTGGCGTTTATGGAAATAAAATGAGCTATACAGTGGAAATAAATGACCAAGGAGGTTGACAAATATTTATTTAATCCATAGGCCTACAAGGGCAAAACGGTGAGTCACTTCACTTATTGAAGCAGGAACCATGCGATGTAATCTAGGTCGGGCGGCCAAAACTTTTCGTTGTCAACATAATAAAATCAGTAACAAAATCAAATGTTACTATAGAGTTTAGGTCCAGCCAGTTGAACAATGAATTGAGGGATCTTTATCTACATTCAAAGAAGTAATAATTTTAGTTTTTATAGATCGATATTATAAACAAAAACAAGTAAATAGACTTGCCAAGTCGTCCCATATAAACAGTCAACTGGTCCAAAGCCAACTCGTCCCGTAATGCAGACCGTCTTGAACAATGAATTCAAAAATGTTCGATGTTGTGGCGCACAGACCTGCATTTCACAGAAATAAATTTTGCATTCGTTGCTATGCTTTGTCCCAATGTCAGAGTTCGTAAATTCTTAAACTTTCAGTGCAACACTGACTGTGCTGGGTGAAAATTATAGTGGACATGCACATTTCATCTTTATCGATTTTGATTGATCCAGGAAGTTGTTTCTGCACATGAGGAAGATGAAGAAAGCATCAACTATATTTAAGTACAGGGTTTTTTGTTAAGCTGTGATTTCGTGCACTCACAAGGTCATGATAAGAATAGGCCTCGGCTCCTCGGACAGAAACGACTACCTGGAGCATTCCTGGGGTTCTTCCCAGCCTCACTGGATTTGAAAACAACAGATAGTCCTACAGGCACATCATATTTAGATCTGTATCTCTTTTAAAATGAAGTGGGGTTACTCTCTCGTTGACTTTGACAAGAGAGATGATTACAATTTCGACATTGTAAACTATCCCTTTCTGGACAGTAATATTCCAGTGGGACCTGCATATGGCGTATACATATCTCGCTTAGTAGCATTTGCTAGATCCTGTGTTAAATGTGACGATTTTAATCAACGTCACAAAACATTGTTGCAGAAACTTATAAAATACGAATGTAGCGTGCAAGATCTATGGCGCTACGTTTCATAACTTGTGTCTAATTCCGCTTAACCCGGGGCTAGGGGCCGTATGAACCCATGTACTTCAAGATCCTCATGGTACTCATATGAACAGTCACAATCATCTCTTTTAACCTTTTCAACCTTGCAGTTGCAATTTCAGACTGTCCTACTTGATCTCATCTGGAGTGTTGTGCAAAAAGTTGCGAAACTAATAAATTCTTTCATGCAGTGTGAAATAGCACGATCATCTCGAGCTGATCGTATATATACATCTGTCGGAACAAAATTACATGTACAACACTTCTTTGCATTTTCAGAACTATATACGCCCACAGACCAAAGTTAAAAAAACTCACAACATTAAAATACACGAATAACGGCAGCCTTTCGAAGTCCACGAGTTCTAGTTATTTATTAAATTGCAAACCAATTGTATACCAGTATGAAGAAAATGATTACGGTAAGTTCCCTAAGTATTCGTGACCGGAAGTGCATATCGCAGTCGTGAAAAACTGACCACTTCCGAATAGTTTGTGCAGGTCAGTTCACAAAAAACGGACGTTTTCGTAAATTAGAGTCCCCATATTAAATGCCCATACCGTTCGACAATGAAAGGTCACAATACGTCGACTGTGTTGTTTCTTTAATTTTGTGATATTAACCCCAGACAGCACTCTTAAATGATGTAAGATCGACAACCACGAGACATTCACTATACTTTGTGTGTAGAATGAAGCCTAATATACTTTGGCGAAGTTCAGTGGTACGAACACGTGTGGTCGAGCGAAAACCCCGAAGCAAAACCCGGGAAATGTTTGCTGTGCGTTTAGATTTGTCAGGTAATAATTTGCAATTGATCAAAGGATAAATAAAGCATTCTTTCTGCTCTTTAATCATTAAATTAGGTTCGAATAATTGACTGCAATGATCGACTGACAATGAAGAGATTAGTTTCATCGGACGCCCGGCCAATTTAAAATCACAAATTCGCGTATATCCTTGTATTAGTACTACATACGGGACAAGGGCATATTCTGTCACTTAGACATAATGATATTTTCTTTATTTTCTCTTCAGGACATGCTTGAACTCTTGCAGAATTTTTTCACGGCCGAGAAGACTAGGCACAACTATCCCAGTGATGCCAATGATGTTTACGTGAAAATATATAACGATCTAATGAAGAAACACAGATTACGTCATTTTCAGATTGAGAATCAAACCTAATAATTTCTTGATTGCTCTTCATAGGGAAATATTGTGGAAGGGCTTTTCAAACTGTTTATGTCAATGAAACGAACAGCAAATTAAGCAAGCGCCTGGCACTATCTGAAGACTATCAGGGCCAACTCGGAGACCCATATCAGGGCCAACTCGTCTGAGACGATATACAATCTTCCCAGCTGGAACGAGCTCATCCCGCCATGAATAGCGGCTAAACGAAAGACATGAATTGCTTGCCCATTCTAACAATTCACTGTATCCCTTCAATCCTTTATTAACAAATGTATGAAAATACTTTCATAGAATTAGGTGGGGTCTGTAGACATGGTAGAATTAAAGTTTCAACATGCCACGTTGAGCCACGTGTTGGTTGTACATTTTCCCGCCATACGGAGTTGCAATAACATCACGTGATCAACACTTGGATAGCATGGCACGTGGGCCAAACTTTCGCTTGTACACGGTTTCCGCTTCATAATATATTCAGCCATCACAACCTAAATATATTATGCCTTCGTAACAGTGAGATCACGACTCTCATGAAAAATATAAAAAAATGGTTCAATCTGTTTCAGATGTAAATGTATTCTGGAATGTTTCTGACGAAAGACGGATCGATAGATGATGATGACGAAACAGCCAAATGTACAACCGTGTTTTTATCTAATATTACCGCATGGGTTCAGCAAAATCAATTCACATTTCAGACAGTATAATTTAGAGAATAAGTAGACAGAAAACCTATTAGTTTATTCCATCTTTTTTATTTTTTTAACTTTTAATCTCAACCAACTATTCCGACCTCCGCTTCAGTTGCTATCAAATTACCGCCTATGATCTCGGCTATCTTACGTAAACGTCTCTTCCGACATTCAACTTTTGTGTCAATAATCAAATCAGAAGTACCGTAATATCTTCACTAACTGTGAAAAAACTCACTCAAAAATTCTAATTTTCAAGGACTTTCAACTTTTAAGGATCCAACCTGAAAAGTTGAATACAAGAGCGCAAACTTCTTTCGGTATATGCATCACCGCGAATTCCACGGCCGTAAAATATTCTGAATCGCCGCGTTCGTTGGAAATGATACGTTTCTAAATTATTTTTGTCTGAACAGTACAAAATATGTTTTCAGTATCATAGCTGGGAATCTCAACATTCGTGTCTTCGGGAAAAAAAATCTAAAGTCGGACAGGCGCGTTTCTGGTTTCAGGATGAGGCGCACATGGCATAGTCGCCAGAATTAATGCAACTTGGGGTTGGGGTTGATCGTAAATCTCTACCCCGCGACTAAGAAAATCCGGGGTTCAAATGTCCGGTCAAACTTCAGCATTATATTTTTTTAAGACCGAATAAAACGTAAATTCGCTTCCTAAATCGTAAACCTGCTTCAATTAATGCCTTTAAACTCCATTTAAATGCACAATCAAACGTAGAAAACGGAAGTAAAACTAAAAATTATCTCCCCTAGGAGAGAGAGTTATCCGCCCCTAGGAGAGCTCTCACTCTTCCCAACGTGGTTACTGTATAATACAAAGCTAGCCCATTCTCGTCCTCTTTCTCCTGTTTGCTCTCGAGCAGTGCACATCTAGGGAAGTGTTTAGATTCAATTTACAACGTTAGTTGTTGTTTCGCTGGTGTATCCTTTATCAAGTGTGACTTTTTATTCGGAACTTACTTATGTATTATTATGTCTGAGGTTCCGACTTCTATTCCTTGTCGTACGTGCGGGCAAATTTTGTCCCCATTGGACGCCCACACGGCTTGTTTTTTCTTGTAAAGAATTGTGTTGTCGTGCGTCCACGTGCGCGGAATGTGTATTATGGGACGCGACGACTTTGAAGAATTATGCCCAAGCTCGTCGTGCTTATCTTTTACATGCTTGTGATGACCCGTCTATTTCGGAGGTCGACAGACGGGTTTTAGAAATTTCTTTGGTCAATGATATGAAATGTAGTGAGGATCTTGACCGAGTTGGTCAAGATCCAGTTTCGCCCGCGTCGGTATATATTAGCCAAGCGGGACTATTCTACACGAAGATATTTCTAGGTTGTTAGACAGTTTGACCCGTACCGGAGCTTCATTGTCTAGGGTCGATCCCAAACCCGTTCCTTTGTTCGGCTTAACAAAGACCAAGTCGGTCTTTCCGGTGCATTCCATTGTCTTCGTCAGATAAAAGAATTCTTTGCCACATGTTATTTCGCCTCTGTCTATCGGTACCACATGTTTCTTCTAAAAAGAAGAAAGCTAATAAACAATGTCGTGTGTCTATTTCTCCGTTGCCGGTTAAATCTGGACATAGTTTATTTAATTCCGTTCCCGATCTATTTGTTGGGGCGAATGTTGACTCGTTTGAGTCGGCCACGTGTTTAGTGTCTTCGGACGTACGTCGCTAGATATTTGGCTTTTGGCAGAGATTTTAAATTCTCTTGAAATGATCGTCTGACGATGTTTTTCTAAAAGTCTTTATGAAATCTCATGTTTAACTAATAACACAGTCCTGCATTAGGCCAGTGTGTATTCAATATTGCGTCTCCACACAAACTTTGAGTTGCGACCCGGTGTGTTTGATGTGGGCTTTTATTGGCTCCCAACATTCCGTTTTTGTTCGGTCAGTATGTGAGCCTATTGTGATGTACCTTAAACGAACAGGTTTTTGTTTCGTTGATTCATGATTTTATCCATTGAATTGTTGTATAAATCTTACCAGGATTGTGAGTACTACCCTCGTTTGACGCGGGAGGTTCGTTTTTCTCCGCCGGGGAAATCCGAGTCTTTATAAGCAGTCCGTCAATGTTCCATGTTGTTGTTGTATGTTTTGTTCGGACTTTGGTAGTTCTCACCTTCATGCATTCAATTCTTTGGTCCTACCAAGAAGGTAATCTCTTGTTATATCAAGTATTATTATTATGCCCCCCCTCTAACTAGAGGGGGGGCATATAGCGATCGCTTTGTCCGTCCGTCTGTCCGTCTGTCCGTCTGTCCGTCCGAATTTCTTGTCCGGGCAATATCTCGGTTAATATTTGATGGACCGGATCGAAACTTGCGTGGAATGTGGCCAGTGGCTCGTAGTTGTGCAGCGTGGAGTTTTTTCCGAGTTCCGGTATAATTTTCAAGAGTTATGGCCCGTTTTCTGAAATCTCTGTGAATGGGACTTGTCCGGGCTGGATCTTGGTTAATATTGTATGGATAAGTATGAAATTTGCATGATATGTGGTCAATGACCCACAGTTGTGCAGCGTAAAGTTTCTCCACGTTTCGCTTATATTTTCAAGAGTTATGGCCCTTTGTTTCTGAATTCTCCATGAATTGGGACTTGTCCGGGCTGGATCTCGGTTAATATTGTATGGACAATTATGAAATTTGCAGGATGTGTGGTCAGTGCCCTATAGTTGTGCAGCGTGAAATTTTTCCGCGTTTCGCATATATTTTCAAGAGTTATGGCCCTTTTTTCTTCAAATCTTTGTGAATTGAAACTTGTCCGGGCTGGATCTCGGTGAATATTGTATGAACAATTATGAAATTTGCAGGATATGTGATCAGTGCCCTGTAGTTGTGCAGCGTGAAGTTTCTCCGCGTTTCGCATATATTTTCGCATATATTTTCATGAGTTATGGCCCTTTTTTCTTCAAATCTTTGTGAATTGGAACTTGTCCGGGCTGGATCTCGGTGAATATTGTATGAACAATTATGAAATTTGCAGGATATGTGATCAGTGCCCTGTAGTTCTGCAGCGTGAAGTTTCTCCACATTTAGCCTATATTTTCAAGAGTTATGGCCCTTTTTTCTTCAAATCTTTGTGAATTGGGATTTGTAGGGCTGGATCTCGGTTAATATTGCATGAACAAGTATGAAATAGGCATGATATGTGATCAGTGACCCATAGGTGTGTAGCGTGAAGTTTCTCTGTTTTCGGTTATATTTTCAAGAGTTATGGCCCTTTGTTTAAACCTAAGTGAATGGGATATATTTATTTGTCCAAGCTGGATCTCAGTCCATAACTGATTTGAACCAGGAAAATAGCTATATTATATGTTATTCTACATTCCAAAGCAGACAACATAGGTCCTGAAGTATGAAATTGCCCCAAAAACAGTGAATTGGGTACAAAATTCACTGATCGCTTCATAATTTCACCACAATATACTCCCAAGGAATGTAGGTCTCATAACCAGGTCACATTTTCGGATTTGGCGAAAGCCCTGGCGACCATCTTGCATCGAAGCATCGTATTATCACTTGTTGCTTGATATTTGGAATATGTATTATGTGAGACATGGCAAAAAAGTGACTGAAACAGAATTGTTATAATTATCCAAATTAGGCCTCCACCAACCAATAAAGAACAGAACAATGGCGGGGGCAGTGTCGGATTAAAGTGGAAGGGGGGGGGGGCATACAATTGAGCAATCTCTGATTGCTTCCTTCCTGTGTGTGATTTTGATATCCTGTCTTCAAGAGAGAATTTACGGAGGTTTTATTCTGCCTCTCATGTTTACGTGATTGTTGTTTTTGTGTACGTAACCACAACTCAACCCTATTTAAACGATTCTATAATAGCGTAAATGGATGTTACGGGACTTCAATGCTACGACTGTTTGTTGCATTTTAATGAGCGTCTTTGCTGATCTCTTTATGTGATTAAGGGTGTGTCGATCACAAAGGGATCACGTGTTGGTTATCGTGAGTATGTAATCCTATTCACCCACTGTTTATTGTGAAACTGTGCTATGCTTTGATACACAAATTTGTTATATACATGTGAATTGTTTGTTTCTCACCAAGCTGGTCCCATCTGTATACTGTATTTCGTTTATAATTCAGATGGAGTTGAGCATTATTTTTTATTTTCTTCTCTCTGAGAAAATTTAAAATTGTTAGCGTGAGGGTGTTGTTGTTGTTGTTGTAATCCTAGACAATATCGACAATGCTGCCAAAAAGTCACATTGTGTGGCACATGGTAAAAAGTTTACTTGTAATTGTCACATGTATACTGTTAAAACAATTCTGTGAGTGTGTGTCTCCGAGAAATCTTTAGAAATACTCTCGTTCGACGATACGGAACACGTAAATTCGTGAAGTTTTCTTGATTATCGGTACAGTCTACAAGAACATCTCACTGCTCTTTAGCAATGAACTTACCGTTTCTGCTTCTCGACAGCTTGTTAGCGCTAGGTCATTTCAAATTAAAAAATTTTAATATCCTTACCTTCCTGCCGACGAGTCTTTAAATGTATTTCCTCTCTTCGGGAATTTTCAAATTCTTTGAGGTTTTTTCTTGGTTACGTGAAATCTCTTTGTTCTGGACCACGTTCCGTGGTGCAATGGTTAACACGCTGGGCTCTGATCCAGCGATCGGAGTTCAGATCTGGCATGAAACATAATGTGACTATTTTTGGGTTATAAATAGTAACATTGTTTGTAAAGGTTGATATTCTCTCCTTACAAAACTCCAGTACTGATTTTCATGTTCAGGAGACAATTTACATCGGGAGAGGTCATAAGGTAATCATGTTCACTATTACAGTATTCATGTTCACTGACACAAAGATCCATTATACCTTTTAGCTCATTGAGCTTACGTGTGATTAACGCCAGGAACATTTAATGTGTTCATCTCTACTGCGTCTCTATTTTCTAAATGATGGAAAATAATTACAATCGGTTTCGGTTGCAACTCTTTTCTCGCTTCGCATCTTTACGTCGTTACGTTACGTCGTCTCGTTGTACTCGTTCACCTGTACGTCGTTTCTCGCCGTTACGCCGTGTACTTTTATATGTTTATATTCTGCTCTATTAGGAGCATGTATGTACATTATGTTGCGAATGCGAAATCGCTACGTTGTTTATCACTCACAACGTGTCTCTCATTTTTCCACGTTCCGGTACGCCATACGCCGTGTTTCACGTCTTTGCTTCATATGTGAGATGTATATTTTATATCCATATTTCCTCGTTTTTCGGCGGGTGGTTGGTGGGTGTCCGGTGGGCATGGGTTCCTGTTGCGTCAATGTATTTTGCTGACAAGCAACAGGAACTTGATAATGTGATGTCTAGCACTGTAATATCACTTGTCTTTATTGCACCATGTAAGCGTCCTGTCCGTGTCTTGTGTGCTGTCATCAGTGTTTTATAGGGTGGATGGAGGGTGTCTGGTTCCATGCTGCTTCAAAGATTTCTTCTTTGAAGTAGCAGGAACGCAACTGGGCTGGGTGGTGCTTAGTTGGTTCGTCGCGATATAGCTGAAATATTGTTGAAAGCGACGTTAAATCACTCACTCGTTTTTCGGCACTTCCTTCGATACTCCATCGTCGGTCGTCGGCGGGAGTGGAAGTCCGTCCGTTTAGCGTCATCCTTCCATTTGTATCGGTCCCTCTCAGGTTTTTCACATTGTGATTTACTTAGGTGCGTCATTACTCTACGAAGTGAGTTTTGTTCAAGCATTTTTTTATTCCAATTTTGTGTCGAGTTAACAAAATTGTTGTTGGAATCAACAGTATTTCATCTAATACTGTTGTATGGAGAATGGAATGGGTTTTTGGATTATGGACGTGGATAGTGATGGACGTCGCCTGGGAATTCAGCACAGATTTGTGTTGATTTTTGGTTTAACTCAGAACCATGTTGACTTTAACACTCAAACAGTTTGTGTTTAGATCCGTTTGCTTTAGGATTGTGCTTAAACGACACAATGTGTTTCGGGGTGTACTTGGGGACAGTTTTTCGACTTTCTCCTTCAAGTATTTTATTCCCGTATAGACGGTTGCACCAGTTGTTAGACTTTGACATTATGGTTTTGTCATCATCTTAGGGCTTTTCATTTCTATGCAGGACCTTACTCACTATGTTCGTTTTTTACGGGTTCGGTCTCTGCTGCGGATTTATTTGTCCTGGTGCCGAGGACGTTATGCCGATCCCGACTCTGTCTCTATTTCCCTCGTTGCTGACTTCCATGATCGTAGATATATTAATGTCGGAAGCCATAAAGCATTCTTTAGCTCGACTACATACAAGAGATATCATTCATGGGATGTTTCTTTGTTTATAGAGTTGCTTGAATTTCTCATTAAAAATATCTATGTGAAATTTGGCAACACAATATATCAGCAGCATATAGGTATTCCAATGGGTACTAATTGTGCACCCTGTTGGCTGACCTGTATCTGTTCTCTTATGAATATGACTATATGCTGGCGCTTTCAAAAACCGATCCACTCAAAGCCCGTTCCTTCTCATTCACCAAACGCTATATAGACGATCTTCTCGCTGTGGATAATCGCTATATAAATGACGCAGTGAAGGATATATATCCACCTTCACTGGATTTGAAGGAAACTACAGATAGCCCTACAGGCACATCTTATTTAGATCTCTATCTCTATAAAAATGAAGCGGGCATTCTCTCTCGTCGACTTTATGACAAAGAGATGATTACAATTTCGACATCGTAAACTATCCCTTTCTGGACAGTAATATTCCAGTGGGACCTGCATATGGCGTATACATATCTCGCTTAGTAGCATTTGCTAGATCCTGTGTTAAATGTGATGATTTTAACCAACGTCACAAAACATTGTTGCAGAAACTTATAAAACGGGGCTATTCCACCAAGCGCCTCCACTCAAAGTTTCTCAAATTTGGCGATACATATCGCATGCTGATAACAAAATACGAACGTAGCGTGCAAGATCTATGGCGCTACGTTTCGTAACATGTGTCTAATTCCGCTTAACCCGGGGCTAGGGGCCGTATGAGCCCATGTACTCCAAGATCTTCATGGTACTCATATGAACAGTCACAATCAAAGCGTGGCTGAGGTACATCATTTTTAGATGACGACTCTATAACGAATATTATGGATTAAGAATACTGATCAGCGATACGGATTTGATATTTTGGAACATCATGATGTCTTGCCGGCATCATTGAAAATTGTTGACCGCTTCTCTCTTGCAGGAAACAAGCCTATGTTTATGTATACTTTTGTCTTTTGAATTTGGTGCTAATACTGTTATATGGAAATGGAATAGGTCTTTGGATTATGGACGCGGATATTCTCTAATGGACGACGGCTGGATTATGAATGACGGACTAGACGCTTGTAATTCACCGGGATAGGAAGTTTCATATTAGCTCCATTGTAGGGTATGGATCTGCTCTGGCTAGGGTGTTCGTCTTACCTCTGGTACCGACATTAGCCTTAACGATTATATCTCTGCGCTTATTCGCGCCTTCGCCTTACAGTCGCGACGTACTCGCCTACTGTTACCGAAATGGGATATCGGTGTGGTTCTGTGTGCTTTGATTCGTCCGCCCTTTGAACCCTTTCTATCCGCTTCTCTAAAGCTGTGTCCTACAAGGTGGCTTTTCTGGCGGCTTTTGCTTTGGCCTCTTGAATGTCTGAACTTCATGTTTTTGAGAGATCTTCCATTACTGGGACGACAGATTGGTCTCGCATTCTCTTTTCGTCCCGTTCCAGAATTTATTGCCAAATGAGTCTGTTCGCTTAGGTTCGTGCGCTTTACGGTCGTACTCTATTCCTGCGTTTTCAGACTTCCTACATGCGCTCGTTGGCGACCTTTTTGTTATGCTCTGTACGAGCCATTCGCCACTATCTTACTCGTACCGATTCCGCTCGCGGCTCTCGGCGCCTGTTATTTCAGTTGTTTCGCCCGTTCTGCAATGCATGACATTACGAAAATTCCATTGACGCCTCCCCACTACTGTATACTGCTTCTTCCCATGAGATTCGTGCCATCGCTACACATGGCCTTTATGGAAGAACTTGTCCCTCCATGACATTGTCCAGTCTTGTGTCTGGACAGCAAACTCCACGTTCACAAATTTCTATCTGTGTGATATGTCAGTGCAATCAGATCGTGTGACCACGCTTGGGCCACTGAGGGCTACCCAGCACGTGGTTAGTTCTTTCAGAAAAAGAGGGGGGGTGGAAAAATTTGTCACCATTGCAGCAAGGCAGCCATCTTGCTCCTCTCTCAAGTATATCATTTTTCCACATTCATCGTGATCGTCTTTGAAGGAAGGAATAAGTCCGATAGACGACCATGGACTCTCTAATCATCAATCTAAGAGGTCTGACACTTTGAGAGTCTAATCTTTACCTTAACTACGGTTTTGCTTGTGTCTTTCAGCTTGAAACTGACTTCCTTCTGGATGATCTCAGCTGTGTCACCTACGCTCAACTCACAAGACAAGTTGGATGTAAGACGTTGGTGGACTGAGAATGGTGTGGCTTGGCGCCCTCTAAGACCAAGAAGACCTAACAACCCGAGTGGTAGAGGATCCTGACATCTTGGTAGAGTTTGCATATCACACCACGAGCACAGCTACATGGATGGAGGCACTCAAGAATAAGTATAACTGTATCATATCCATGATTTACCCTTTACGTCTCTGACCAGGGTTTTTCTTGTTGCTTGTTGATTGTCTCATGTTTATTCCCTTTTTTGTTTGATTAGTATCTTCTATTACTACTCCATAATTACCCTCTGCTTTACCGGCCAGGTTTCTTTTGTTGAGATTTATGGAAGAACCTGCCCCTCCTTGACATTGTCCAGTCTTGTGCCTGGACGGCGAACTCCACGTTCACCAATTTCTTTCTGAGAGATATGTCTGTCCAGTCAGATAGCATGACCTCACTTGGGCCGCTCATAGCCGGCCTACACGTGGTCAAGTAAATTTTGCAAAAAAGGGGGGGGGGGGGCGGCATTTTGGATCATCGCAGCAAATCTGCAACTTGCTGTATCATCTCATCTCGTTCTCAATTATATCATTAGTCCACATTATCATGATCATTTATGAAGGAAGTTATAAAGTCAGATGGACAGCCTTGGACCTTTCATCATCAACCTAGGATGTAACATCGTTCCAGATGTCAGACACTATGGTGAGTGTATTCCTTACCCTAACTGCGGTTCTGCTTGTGTCTTTCAGGTTGAGTCTGTTTTCCTTCTGGATGATCTCAGCTGCGTCACCTACTCCCAGCTCACAAGAAAGCAAGACAGGGATGTAAGACGAGTGTGGACTGAGAAGGGTTCTATGGTGTAAATATTTGCACTCTGGGCTTT